>JASPKZ010008449.1:0-65000 GCA_030220185.1 Diploptera punctata
TTTTTTTTTTTTCACATTGACGTGACAAATAAACGTTATAGATGAAAAGATTGAAGCTTCCAAACTTACTCCCGGCCAGTATACCATTCACAGTTTACGGAGTTTGTTGAAGCCATAGCCCAAGCGTAAAAACCCTCAAAACGCCTCAAGTACTATGAGCCTCATCAAAACACACTAAACAATCACCTACCATTCACATTCCAATGCTTTAAAGTGGCCAGAGTTAAAAGATTCCTATCCCATCGAGAGGAAATTCAAACACTGGAATATGTCATCTTCAATCCTGAAATGGAATTATAATAAAAAAAACGTTTATTCGATGTTTTGTTTGCGCAAAAAAATATTACATTTGAAAACAATTGTTTTTCTTCATTTCCATCTTCATGGAAAATGTGATAAATAATATGTTTTCTTTGCCCAAATTATATTAATTTTAAAAACAAATTTTATTATTGATTTCCAACTATGGGCGTCTCTATGCGAATTAAGATACAAAACTTAATTTGTTCAATGTTTTGTTGGTCCAAATAATATTAATTTTGAAAGCAAAATTTGTTCTTGATTTCCAATTTTGAATGTCTTTATGTGAGATGAAAATCGATTTGGAGAGATATACTTTTTTTGGTAATTATATGAGAAAGAATAATTACCAACCGACAACTCTTATTCCCTACCCAAACTAGTAACTCAATTGAATGATTCCATGTTGGAATGGCTCCCTCCAGAGTGGTTAAAGAGAGAGAAACCAAATGCTACTTGGATTCAGGGTATAAAAACACCAATGAGGAAAAATAATAGAATAAGGAAAATGGAAAAATAAGGAAGGCTGGAGAAGAAACTTAAATTCAGTATTTAACACGTAGAATATTGGGCACATTGTTAAACTGGATTTAATTGTTTTTACAGGAATTTTTAAACATTACAGTATTTACAGGTCTATAACCATTGCAGTATTTAAAAGCAGTTAGTTTAATTTTAAGTGTACTATCATGATAATAACATTCAACATCGCTTTCAGAGATAATAAACTACAATGTATGAACACATTTTTGTATCTTACTTTGACTATTTAACTCATGCCCCAAATGGGAGTCAATGACCAATCACACTTCAATGATTTTTTTATTTACAACCAATCACAGTCATGTTTCACCTCGAATTTATCAATTGAAGTTTAACATATTAAAGAAAACTCCTCCTTTTTAACATTCTGAATAGGTCATATCATTATTTTGCAGTGACTGACTCTCCAAGAAATACGGCTACCAGATTGTACATATAGTGCATGAATTTCAGCAGATAGCGCATGCGGGAGATAATATAATAACATTTGTAACAATTGATTATACCACAAAAAAAAAGGAACCACAGTTTGCACTTTCTTAAACGAATTATTTTCCAGGAAACGACGTTTGCAGAAATATGTAATTGACATATTTACATCATAGGACATAAAAAAATTAATGAATACTCATAATGCTGTATATAAATTTCTCCACTAGGGTGCATTCTTACAATATTGCGATCCTTTGGCAATAAATAATATGATCTGGTTGTAGTGATGAACAAAAGAAGGAAATGAAGCGTACCAATCGTTTCTCATTTGTTTTCAAACATCGCCGTTTACATTAAATATATAAATATTTTAAAATAACTATAGTTAAATAATGATTTGTGAGTATACAGCTTAATTTTATTCGTTAAATAGTCCTAACAAATGTCACTCTTGATTTCCAAATTCTCTAGATAAATTCATTCCTCACTTCGTGAGTCGTGAATTTATCGATATAATTTGAAAACAACTCATGGCATTACTTATAAAAAAGTCTTCAACATTTTTATAAAGTCATTACTACTTATCTCAAGAGACCGGTATGAACACGTATCACATTATTTACTCTCAAGATAAAACCAATTACAGCGATTTTGTTTTGTGAGAAAAAATTAATCACTTATTTATCGCATAGGGTAAGTTACAACTTAATTACGATGTATTCTATTTGTTTTGAAAGTAAAGCCATGAGAGGGCAGTGAGACCGAGTTCCCGCTACCTCTCATGATGGAGAATATGTATATATATATATATATATATATATATATCTTCTTCTTCTTCTTCTTCACTTCCTGGTTTAGGCAAGAGTTGCCTGTTCCGTCTTCACTAATAAATCTAAGACCATCTCTTCCGAGGACGTCCGACATTTCTTGTTCCTCTTGGAAAATAATGGAAGATTTTATTTGGTAATCTTCTTTCTTCCATTCTTTCTACATGTTCTTTCCACTGTATCTTGTTGTTAAATATCTTTTCTTTTATGGAGTAGATCTGCAGTTCTTCACGGATATCCTCGTTTCTTATCTGGTCCATTCTAGTGCAGCCTTTTACTCTTCTTAAAAATTTCATCTCGGCTGCTTGGATTTTACTTTCTTGTTTGGTAGTGGTAATCCAAGATTCACTCCCATACAAAAGGACAGGGACAGCCATTGTTTTATAAAATTTTAATTTTGTTTGTTTATGGGCTTTATTATTCAATGTATATATATATATATATATATATTCTTCTTCTTCCTCTATGCATGAAAGCTGGATGCTTGTTGCGTGTTCATTCACTACAGGTCCGGGGTATGGTGACATCCTTCCATCGTAGTTGTGGTCTTCCTAATGGCCTTTTCTGTTGAGGTGTCCAGTCGCGTACTTTCTTCACTAATCTACTGTTCTCCATTCTATCTATGTGATCGTTCCAATTTAAACTTCTATAATTTATCCAAAGGTTTATGGGTTCAATTTCACATTCTTCTCTAATAACAGAGCTGAGAATTTTCTCTCTCAGCGATTTTCCTACGATTTTCTTTAAAACTTTCATTTCGGTTGTTTCATTGATTTGTTTTGTTTTTTGAGTTTCTGTTCGGCATTCACAACCATATGTTAGAACTGGTCTTATGACAGATTTGTAAATTCTTACTTTTGTATATATTCTTAAATTTTTATTTTTCCAAACAGTATTGTTTAAACATCCCAATATTTTGTGTGCATTATTTGCTTGATGGAGGATTTCATCTGTTATTCTGTTGCTGCTATTAATTTCTACTCCTAAATTACATATATATATATATATATATATATATATATATATGGTATGATAAGAAAAATAAGTGCCTGGACGGGATTCGAACCCGGATCTCTGAGTCTGTACCTCAGTGTGATATCCATTACACTACCAGGCGAATCCAATTCAAACACTTATTTTTCTTATATATGTATTATACTCTCCATTATTACTAGATGTCGCGAGAACACTGTCTTCACTGCCATCTAGTGGCTGACTATAACAAGTAAGCAAATTAAAGATAATATTTATTTTACTTTATAACAGTGACGCTTTATCGATGTTATAATTAAATGTTTAACATTGAGCAATGCAAGCTTAATATGGTATGATAAGAAAAGTAAGTGCCTGGACGGGATTCGAACCCGGATCTCTGAGTTTGTACCTCAGTGTGATATCCATTACACTACCAGGCGAAACCAATTCAAACACTTATTTTTCTTATATATATATATATATATATATATATATATATATATATATATATATAAAGGAAAAATAAGTGTTTGTGCTAGGATGCCTGGATAGCGTAACTGGTAGCGCACTAACATATCAACTTAGAGATCCTGGGTTGAAATCCCGGTTCTGGCATTAATTTTTATTTTCATGTCATATATATATGTATATATATATATATATATAAGTACATAGTTTTCATAATTAGTAGTAGTAGTAGTAGTAGTAGTAGGACTTTATTAGACAAAAAGTAAGATATTTACAATATTATTTACAAATATGGGTCGCATAATTATA
This sequence comes from Diploptera punctata, assembly GCA_030220185.1. Classification (NCBI taxonomy): domain Eukaryota; kingdom Metazoa; phylum Arthropoda; class Insecta; order Blattodea; family Blaberidae; genus Diploptera; species Diploptera punctata. Next base: position 3,855 of record JASPKZ010008449.1, read on the forward strand.
TGATACAGGTAAGATTTAATCACATTCTCTAGGAATGCCCACTATGATGCATCGATGGCGATTTAATTGAGTAATTGAACACAAAGTGTATGCAAAGTGCTTCCTGTTTATTAGTTACGTCCTTTCTGTTAGTCTTTGTACGCTATGGCAACCTTCATGTACAATGTAATATGTCTCCTTTATGTAGAGTTTGTAATATTTCATTAGCCCTTGTAAGTGGCTGTGTTAGTGACGTATAATTGGTTGCCTGAAGGCAACATCGTCAATAGCAAGCAACATGAGACCAGCACCAAGCTTGTGTCAATAATGTCAACCTTCATCTCTTCCTACTTCATTTTCTTTAACCTTTGAAATAAAACATGTCAGATATTTTAATGAAAAATTCTTCATATAACCCTTCAACGTAATGTTAGGGTTTAATTTGTGATGACTACGATTCCTGGGTTAATTAATCTTGTTGAGAAAATTTGTTTCGAATAATAAAATCAATTATATTAAATGTACCAATAACTGGCAAATAAAATACATGTTTTGCCATTAAACTGACAGATAGTTAATAATTATGGATACTAAAAACATACTCTCTAGTAACACTGTGTTTTTGTAGTACTTTCCCATCAAATTAACCAACTAACTCACTGGAACTATCGAACCCGTAGGTTCATGGCCGCCCGGACATAAGATCTCTATAAATCACTACCCTGAGCTAATGTTTTCCAATCATTCCTTGTTTAATCTGCTTCCCTCAAATCATAGTAAATGTTATTCTCCCACGTCATTCTTGGTCTACCAACTGGGCGTTTTCCCTCTGGTTTTCCAACAGTAAGCTTCCATGCACGCCTTTCGTTCCCCATTCGTTCCACATGTCCTGCCCATCGTTGTCTACGAGACTTAACTCCTCTTATTATATCTTGCCTGCTATAAAGATCAAGTAGTTCACTGTTATGCAGTCTTCTCCATTCACCTATCTGTTCATCTCTCTTTCGTCCAAAAATGTTCCTAAGAACTTTATTCTCAAATACTCGTAATCTCCTTTCCTCCCTTAAAATAAGAGTCGATGTTTCGCATCCATATAATATAACTGGTAGAATAATAGTTTTATATATTTTCAGTTTAAGGTTTTTTTTGAAAGGAGTTGGGACGTTAAGAGCATCTGTAATGCACAATAGCACGCATTTCCAGAATTGAGCCTATGTTTAATTTCTTTGTGCATACAATTTCATCAGATATAACTCAAATATGTATTTTGCACTTTCATTATCAACCCAATAATTCAATTAATTTAACCAAGTTATGAATTACTATTATTTTTAATCTAACAGTTATTTTAATTTAAATGTTTGGTTTGAATTAATTTGTTAAGTATTAATAATTATAATTCAATTAGTTTTCGACGTACCATTGTAAATGTTACTACAATCTGCAACATTACAAATTAAAATTATTGTTTTGCATTAATTTATCGGCTTGTAACAAACAACTGACAGAGTTCGCCTGCACTCTTACACGTGCTGCCCGGAGTACAGAGTTCGCCTGCACTCTTACACGTGCTGCCCGGAGTAATACATTTGGATGTTAAATGTCAAAGTGTGCTACTTACTGTGGACAGATAATAGTATTGGTGTTGCAACGCACTATTGAGTAACACTAAGAAGTTGGGACTGGAAGAAAACATCAATAAAACTAAATAAAATATCACACTCATAAAAATAATGGAAATAGTTAATCACAGATAAGGAAAACTTGAGGTATCTGAGTTCAAATTCTAAGGAACAATAATTATAAACACGATTGAGGTATAGAAAGAAATTAAAAATAGGTTCAGTTCAGAAAAGGCATGCTTTTATGCATTACAGGGACTCTTGCCATCCGAATTTCTCTAAATAAAACATTGAACTGGAAATCTAAAAAAAAGTGTTATTCTCCCAGTTACATTACATGGATGCGAAATATGTTCTCTTATATTATGTGGATGCGAAACATGAAATCTTACTTTAAGGGAGGAGAAAATATTACGAGTATTTGAGAATACTTTTTTTAAAGAAAAAAATGTACCAAAGAGATATGAACAGATAGGCGAATTGAGAAGACTACATAAGAGTGTGTTACTTGATCTTGAAGGGAAACCAAATACAATAGCTATGTGTCATGAACTGCGACGGGTAGGACACATGGCACGAATGGGGAATGAAAGAGGGATTGGAAATCCTTTGAAATAAAACCAGAGGAAAAACGCACTGTAGGGGAGAGATAAGAGTATAACATCAACCATGATTTGAGGGAAGTACATTATAAAGTAACGATGGAAAACACTAGCTCAGGATAGGGATTATGGAGTGCTTATGTCCGCGTGGCCATAAACCTACGGGTTGAATAGGGCAAGGAAGTTGGTTAGTTAATAATAACATATATTTTTTTAATGCCCCAGGTTGTCTTTTTGGACATTTCTGATAATCTCTCCTGGCATTGGCGAAATTGTAACCCACTTCTGAGATTGGGGAGCGTGGAAGGTTGCCCCGATGATATGATGGGTGATGATGATAATAGTGGTACGCCAGGAGAGCCCTAATCCTAAGCTTAATCTAAGATGAATATGAATGATGATGATAGCGATGGCCATATGATGTTCAGGGACCGTTTGGGCCTTAACGTATCCTGGCATTTGTCTTACAGGTGAGGAAAAACCCCGATAAAAATCTCACCCATGAACCCCAAGGACATAGTGCCTTCAGAAGGTTTAGACCATTTTAAAAGCCCGGACTCCACTCGAACCCCTGTAACGTCTTGAATTACTTAACTAGACGAAACTTGAAGGAAGATACTATTTATTAAAATTTCAGAAAATTAACCCTAGTCTACGGATCCACTATATATTATATAAAATTATACCAAAGGAATATTTCTTAGTAATATCTTTTTACATTTGAATACGTTGAACGCAATTTACGTAATAATTAAACTGTAAACAAAGAAATCTTATACATTCAACAAGGAATTATCTTGATAATTCTTTGTCTTGCAGAACAGTGAAATCTGATATTTTACTGAAAAAAAAACAAGAACGTCAAAATAAAGTAGAGGTTTGTGGAAGGGTTGTAAGGGTAGAACAGAGATAAATAATTACTAAAGATAGACGTAAACAAAGTGACAAGATAAGGAGGAGCTTGAAAGAGGACGGAAGGAAGGCCAGTATATAAAAAGTAACAACCTTCAACTTTTTCTCCCTTTTTGTCCTCCTGAATGCAAACTCTTCTTTATCTAGAATTATCTGGAATTTATTCCCTACAAACAATATTAGCCAGTCCTCAGCACTCTTGAAAAAAGAAAAAGATGTATATATGTATATATAGTGTTTTCAGCAATAAAATGTAGACTACGAAATAAAGGTTTTAATATGACAGCACACGTGTTACCATCTCTATATTTATTCTGTCAGACAAACTACAAACACGTGATGAAACTAAATATAGTTATAACGTACATTCTATTTACAATTCAGTTCAATATATCCGGTCTTCTCGGTTTCTGTGCATGAATTTGAAATTAAAATGTATAAAACAGCTGACAAATTAGGGGAATTTTTATGAACTGGCTGAATTCAAATACGCAGGACAATATTGCAAACAGGAATGAGGTACCAGAAAGAAAATAAATCTAGACTAAATCCGGAAAACTCGTGCAATTACGCATTACAGGGATTATTGTCATTCCAACCTCTACATAAAAACGTTGAACTAACGGTACATAACACTGTTACGGAGGACAACAGATTACGAGTATTTGAGAATAAAGTTCTTAGGAAATATTTCAAACCAGTTCATGGCTGTGGTCTCGAGGTAGCGTGTTGCCTTGTCACTCAGCGGGCCCGGGTTCGATCCCCGCTCGGGACAAGTTTCCTGGGTGATGGTTTTTTTCGGGATTTTTCCTCTCCTATAAGACAAATGTTAGGAAACTTTAAGATCCAAACGGTCCCTGAACATCATCTGGCCATCATTATCATCATTAATAAATTTCAAATAAGTTTAGGATTAAGACCTCTTCCTGGCTCATCATTACCATCATCATCACCTAACTCCACCTTCCACGCACCCCAACCTCAGAAGTGGGTTACAATAACGCCATGCCAGAAGAGAATACCGGAATGTCGAAATGGCAGCGTGATGGCATTGAACAAAAAATATATAGGGCAATTTTTTTTTAATCCAAAGAAAAATGAACAGACAGGAGAATAGAGAAGACAACATCAGTGAGATACAAAATATTTATGAGTAAACAGATGTAACAAGAATAGTTAAATATCATACACTACGATGGGGAGGACACGTGGAACGAATGAGGAGTGAAAGTGGGGCATGGAAACTCTAATGTTAGGAAACTTTAAGATCCAAACGGTCCCTGAACATCATCTGGCCATCATTATCATCATTAATAAATTTCAAATAAGTTTAGGATTAAGACCTCTTCCTGGCTCATCATTACCATCATCATCACCTAACTCCACCTTCCACGCACCCCAACCTCAGAAGTGGGTTACAATAACGCCATGCCAGAAGAGAATACCGGAATGTCGAAATGGCAGCGTGATGGCATTGAACAAAAAATATATAGGGCAATTTTTTTTTTAATCCAAAGAAAAATGAACAGACAGGAGAATAGAGAAGACAACATCAGTGAGATACAAAATATTTATGAGTAAACAGATGTAACAAGAATAGTTAAATATCATACACTACGATGGGGAGGACACGTGGAACGAATGAGGAATGAAAGTGGGGCATGGAAACTCTGTAGCAATACCAGAAACAAGTGAACCAGTGTGCAGGCAAAAATGAGCAGGTAGAATGTTATAAGCTGTGAAGTGTGGGACAATTATACAGGGGGTGATGGAAAACATTAACTCAGGATAGGGATGTATGGAGAGCTCATGTCCCCGCGGCCATGACTTTTGGATTCGATAGCATTACTGATGGTACTCGTGCAGATTCTATAAATAAATTCCACAAATTCTTACACAAAATATCCGGATTCACTTTATTTTCTTCATAAATAATTTGCTGCTAATAAAGTTTCTTCTTTCACAATTTATTTGATGGTCTTGTATTTTAAGTTGGCTGACGGTTTTACTTAAACCATCTTCTTATCTTCACACTTAGGTCGCGTTCGCTCATCCACTCTCTGGACACGACCAACAACTGGCTGGTCCGACCCTCACATCTTCTAATATATGCAATGGCAGGAATATTTCGGAATTCCACTACCTTCCAGAGTGGAAAAGCCGCCGTTCGTGAAATTCAAAAGCCAGACCAATGTCTTGGATTAAATTCCTGACACTGATTTTAGCCAATATCTACGTATTTGTAATTTATATCCTTACCATCTTCATTAACACAACAGCCCCTTGCAGGACTTTGTCTTTTTCAGTAGTCTACGCCAGTCGTCTCTATTCAAAACCACAGGTCTCCAGTTCTTATCTATCAATATCCTTGTGTCATTAATAGAGATGTGACAATCCCTTCGTAAACACGATAACAGGGTATGGGTTGATGCGAGCGTTGTACATGACGTCAGAGGGAAGGTGGTTAGAATAGTTTTCTGTGGCATCCTCTTTCAACAACAGCTTAAAACAACCAATTTTCATTTGTTATATTTCACTCCAAATCTTCCGAACAGTCAGTGAGCAACTTTTATATTACACTGAAGTATAATTTTAAGTGTGAATCCTGCTCATGTTTTCCACTGACCGCTGTTTAGAGTTCAAAGTGATCTCCACTGTATGGTTCAAGCTTAGTCAACTTCGCGCCATTAGAAGGAGCGGTTTCATCTCTAATCATTAAATATATGATCCTCACATGACACAAAGTAAATGTCAGCCATTACCTATCGAAATATACCTTGAAATTTCTCCCAGATAAACGTTGTGATGTACCAAGCCCGTGTCCAAAAAATTATCTACCTTTTAAAGTGCAGGACACAGAAATCAAAGCCAGAATTCAGCATCGGCAGACCACTATACGGAGCAGATGTATATCCGTGTATGAGTTAAGCATAGAATGGAGAGAGGCGGAGCGCAGCGATGATGGCGGGTAGTGAGAGTTTTCCATTCTGCCAATACATGAGTTATATTTCTTCCCTACAGTTTAAAAGAGCTGGATTGCATGCTTATTTGTTGGAGCTTGCGAGCTCCATGCTGGCCCACAACGGTGGCAGGACACGTCCCTTGGCGGCAGACCAGCGCACGGCCCGGATCAGCGCAGTATGGGAAGAGGCTGCGCTGACTCCTGGCTCAGCCTTCGGGCTCCTGGACCAATTGTGTGATCGCCAGGAGATGAGCACCTGGATATACTACAGTCTCACACTGCGGTGGCTTGGTGAGACAAGCCTAATCGGTCTCACAACGGCTGCAGGATGCGTCTCTGGAGGCAGAACAGGAGGATGGTCGGTGGATCAGCGATGCTTGAAGGCAAAGCAGTCTTCCCGGCTAGGCTCGAGAAGACCGTGTACCAACTGTGTGGTCGTCAAAGGGAGAGCGACCTGACGTACTATGTTGATCAACCATTCTACCCAATGGTCACTCCAACACCTTCTCGCGGGGCTATGTTTTTACGACAGAGAATTTGTGCAGTGGTTTCGCAGTAGATAAGAGAGGAAAATAAGTTGGGATTTGGGAGTAGGAGTTTCGTGCTCGAGGTATCCCAAGGGGTGGTGGAGGGTCCAACATGTCTTGCAGTTAAAAATGACAAAAACATTTTCACTCGTCCTTTGTACATCACAACGCTTCTGTGGAAGAAACATGCAATAGTTGACAGTACCTGTGTCAGTCTTGATCTACCATATTTTCTTCTTCCTTCTGGCTTTTACTTATTTTTTCTTTAGAGTTCTCATATTACTCATTCTCAATAAATGTCCAGTCGATTCAAAACTTAGGTATCATCATCATCATCATCATCATAGTACATTCACGAATTTAGGTCATTTGTTGACCTGTTTCGGTCTCAAGTGAAACACCATCCAGAAGTCTTTTGAGTGGACGTCCTGGTCTTCTTCTTCCTGTAGGTTGATATCTTAACATTTATTTGGGTATCCTGTGATCTTCCATTCGATGAACATGTTGCATCCATCTTGACTTATAATCAGAAATTTTGTTTATCTTATATATATATATATATATATATATATATATATATATATATATATATATATATAAAGATTATGAAGATTTAGAATATATGACTAGAAAATTAATAGAAACATATGAAATGGGGATTAAATTTGAACATAAAAAAAACAAAATATTTATCAATTGGTGAACCAGAACAAAATTTAATTTTGGAGACTGGAGAAACAATAAAATCTTGTAGTGAGATCACATATTTAGGAATTAAAATAAATAATAGTGGGAGTTATGAAGAGGAAATAAGAAATAGAAATAATAAAAGAGAATTTTCAATTGCTTGCCTCAATGGAATATTGTGGGATAAAAATATAATTAATAAAATTAAAATTAATATATTTCATAAAATTGTTAAAAGCATCATTACTTATGGAGCAGAACTTTGGCCATTAACAACAAAAACAAATATGTATCTTTTGGCAACGGAAATGGATTTTATACGAAGGGCAGCAAGAATTTCAAGAAGAGGAAAAATTAGGAACTCGGTTTTAAGGGAGAAATCGAAGATTGAAGACACTATTTTAGATTATATTAAAACTCAGCAATTAAAATGGTACGGACATGTCCAGCGAATGGAAGAGGATCGGCTACCAAAATCTGTTTTGGAATGGAAACCTGAGGTAAGACGAGGCAGAGGAAGACCTAAAACCTCCTGGAGTCAGGGAATATGTTTATACATGAAGGAGAAACATCTACAACCTGGAGATTGGATGGACCGTTAACATTGGCTATTGGAAATCGGACGATGTCAAAGACATTAATCAACCGATGATCTTTCTATCTATCTATATATATATATATATATATATATGTGTGTGTGTGTGTTTTATGATTTTGACAGTGTCTCGTTGAGTTAATAATTGATCTGTCTCCATTTTTACGATGAAATTTCAATAATTTCATGAGAATGCTTCATCAATATAAACCATCAATGAAACTTGGTTTATTTGCGGTTGAAATTACTCAGGTGCGCAAACTCATTATGGAATATCGGTGTAATTTAATATTAGTACTTAAAACGTGACGCTAAGTTTGGTAACAGGAAATTGGAACATGATCGCCATTACGGCCTGATCGATGCCTCTGTTGATGAGGTTTTGATTACGCCAAATGGAGGTGTGCATCCGAATGTCATAATTTGTTCTATCAATCATCTCCAGAGCCTTGTATAGCTGGTTTTATAATTGTGGGATACAACCCCAGTCATTACCATAATCTGTGGCGTCCTCCGGTCAGTGGACTCGTTGATATTATTATCAGGTGGTCCAAGTGTTTAACCGTGTTCACATAATTACACTTGTCGGACCCGCAAATGAGTAATACGCTGCATCAAATTGAGCGAATACATGAATTATGAAGTTGCTGAACTAATTTATTAACTCTCTTTAATCAGCTTTCTAGAGCACTTTTGACTTTTCAATTAGTATTGAACATATTATGAAACATTTTTAAAAAATAATATTCAAATGAGATTGTTTATTAATTTTTTACATACCAACACGTCTACTACTTATTCTGTCGTCACCTCAATAGATATTTTTGGCTAATTATCTCAAACCGATAATTTTGCATCTTCCTGTTGATAAAATTGCCTCTTCATGTCCATAATGAGAGATACTTACTCACTGGCACTATCAAACTTGTAGGTTCATGGCAGCGCGGACATAAGCTCTCCATACATCCCTATCCTGAGCTAATGCTTTCCAATCATTCCCCGTATAATCTACTTCCCTCAAATCATAGTTAATGTTGTTCTCCCACCTCATTCTTGGTCTACCAACTGGGCGTTTTCCATCTGGCTTTCCTACAAGAAGCTTCCATGCACGTCTTTCATTCCCCATATGTGCAACATGTCCTGCCCATCGCAGTCTACGAGACTTAACTGTTCTTATTATATCTGGCTTCCTATAAAGACCATGTAGTTCATTGTTATGTAGTCTTCTCCATTCTCCTGTCTGTTCATCTCTCTTTGGTCCAAAAATTTTCCTAAGAACGTTATTCTCAAATACTCGTAATCTCCTTTCCTCCCTTAAAGTAAGAGTCCATGTTTCGCACGCATATAATAAAACTGGTAGAATCCATAATGAGAGATATCTCCGCAAATTAACTTCTTTGACAAGGATATCGATTCAACAATGTACGATCGATATGGTACAGCAAGAAATGCAAAAAGAAAACAACTTCAAAAATTACCAAAAAAAAAAGGGTTAGTTCTGTTGCTCTAAAAAAATTATTAAATGTTGTATAATGAATATACATTATTGTTAATAGTTGTTTCTCATACAATCATGTGTTATTGATTTTTACCAAGCCCATAGAGATTTAACAGTATATATATGATATTTATAACTATACAGCCGGCTTAGAAATCGCCCGGAATTAAGATCGGAATACATAACCTTACATTTGATAAATATTAAATATTGTAATTATTTTTAGCTTCTGATGTTGTATTATTCGCTGAATAGTCACTCCAAATCCAACGCGAGGTTGAGTTTTTCATTAGACAAAATCGCTCTCGACTTTGCCGCTCGTGATTTTTTCAGAAAGAATACAACCTCTTGTTAGATTACTGTTGATAATCATAGATGATGGAGCTTCAGTTAGCCTATATAGCTGAAATGATGGAATAAATAAATTCGTTATACCATCTCCTTCCCAAAACTAGTTTCATTAATAAAGAAAGAACCGGTATTCGTGCTTTCTTCAGGCACCGAAATTGATATTAGGAGTTTATTCATTTATTTAGCCTGGTGGAGGTTAGGCTATGAGGCCTTCTTTTCCACTCACTAGGACAAACATATATATTACATTTAAATACAAAAATGTCATTTTTAGTAAAACTCAACAATAATAACTGTAAGATATAATAACACAATAAAGTTAGTGACAATAAAAAGTAATATATGTATATATACATATATGACATTAGTTTAAAATTATGATAAATCTTAATTTAATATTTATTAAATAAAAGCAAAATATATTAATTAAAAATAATACTAATACGTTTCTATTATTAAAAATTTCGTCACCTTTCTGTGATCCATTTTTTTTCTAAATACTTTATTCTGAAATAATCATAATGATTCCTTCTCTCTTAAAGTAAGAGAACATGTATTATAAATCAATGAATGATTTCCCAAAGCGTTGCAAATCATGTTTGGATGTAAGTGACGAACAGTTTGAGACAATGAATTGACTTTATTATTATTGTTGTAAGTTGTTTTGTTTCATTTAAAGAATTGCCTTTAAACTGTAATATTTATTTCCTATTAAATTAATAATTATAATAATAAAATATTAATAATAATAATAATAATAATCCTCATGGATTGAACTGTAAATGGTTCATTCCGGCCTCATTCAGAAAACTGACCATTACATCGTGCTCTTGGCCGTCCCATACATCTATACCCCTCTGGTTTGTGTTTTGTTATATGTTCTTGATCCATGTGAACGAACCAATTTTGTTTGTATTCTTTGATTCTGTCTATTAAGCTCATTCCTAATATATTTTCTATATTTTTAAAAATATTTTTATGCATAACCAGCTACATGTGTCATTTCTTCTTCTTCTTCTTCTTCTTCTTCTTCCTTACAAGTATTAGGCCAAGGCCTGTTACGATCCTATAGAAAATTTTCCCTCCAGCGTTTCATAGGACGACCTAGTGATCTTCGTCCTCTTGGTATATAATTATAAACAACTTTGGGGATCCGATTTGAACTCCATCTTTCCAGATGGTGTTTCCAATTTAGTTGGTACTGTTTAATACATTCCAAAATTGGCGTAGTCTTCAATTATTTTAAGATATCGATGTTCCTCTCTTCCATCCATTGATCTTCCTCCAGTCCTCTGATATCCATAGCCGCTTGAACCCCTTCTATCCAAGTTTTCTTCGGTCTTTCTACTTTCCATTGGGATCCATTCCATAACAATTTTAGGCAATCTTTGCTCTGGAATTATTTTGACATGGCCATACCACTGTAATATTTTCTTTTCTATAATGTCTATGATGTCCGGCTCCTCTTGCACACCCATAATTTCCCTTATTTCTTTATTTCGTATTTTATCCATTCTAGATTTGCCAGCTAATATTCTTAAAAAATCCATTTCTGTACTTAAAATAATTTTAATTTCCCTGGATAATAATAATAATAATAATAATAATTATAATTATAATAATATAACATGATGCAATCAAATGTAGTCCTATAATCCTTATTTTAATACTCATTTTATATTCCTAAGGTCGCTAATTACTCTCTACGTGAATAATGCGTACGTTTCGTTTTTTTTTTGGAACTATATACCTTCTATATAATCTCTCTTAATTGTAATATTTAATAAATTAGGCTGGAGAATGTTTCATCTCTAAAGATAAATTAAAGTTGTAAAGCAGTGTTGTTTCCACGATAAGTAATATTTAATTTAATAAATTTCTAACATAATGTATCCTTGAGTCACGTTGACTCGAAAGTAATTCTGTTTGTTTTGGAGAAAAGAAAATGTGGTCTTGGGGGTAATTAAGTCTCGCTGAAAGTTTTATTTACGGTTGCGCCACTGCAGCAGGGGCATTATCAGCAAAACCCTTTAGATGCTGCATTTTCGTTGCCAGAACGGTCAGGAACCATTTCATTTGTCTCTTCCCTTCTCCTTTTGTTTACTTTACTTGGGTTTCCATTCCAAACGTTTTCTCTCCCTCCCTCTTCCCTCTTCTCTAGAAATGTCTTGTGTATCTTCTACCCATACAACAACCTCTTGCCCTTTGCGTACATATTTCAAACCGCGACCTTACGAAGCTCTTTGTTCTGAATCGTATTAGTCAAGTTTCCTTTCAAATATCTGCTTTTATAAGATCAAGAACACCGACTTGTTTCACATATATACAATGGAGGCATTGTTTATGTCCTAAGAAGCAGGATTGCTAACCTCAGAATACAAATATACCGCACAAACACATATATCCCTAGGGAATGTGATGTCTGAAAAGAATGTTCTATAGAACATTGTTTATTCCTAAACAATCGTACTCTGAGGATTTATACGATTACGGTTATAACCAAGAATCTTGTTCGCGTCCTGTACTATTGTTTTATTGCGTGGACTGGGACATTTCCGTTTTAGCCTATTTTATTCCAGAGCACAGTGAACATCATTTTTAAAACGTTATTATAATATGGCTTTCAAGGTTTATAATACGGGTATTCATAATGTTCTGTTCTTGTATTAAAACATAGTTCTTTAACTAGATAATTCAAAAGTCCCGCTTTAAAAACTCTCGTGTCAGTTATTTAAATGTGCCGAACCGCACTGAAAACAAAATCATGCATAACTGTCAGCTAAGCATATTTTTTGATTCATCACATATTTATGTAATTTATATTATTTGTTTTCTTCTGTTTTATTAAAATGTTAAATTAAACCAATAGATGTATCCTAGAGGATACATTGCCAATATAAGGGAATAATAAGATAAGTTATTAGACACTAAAATAGGAAGGAACACTGATAAGTAATTAATTTTATCATTTGGATTTATAGCTTCAATATATATATAAACATATTTTTAAATCTGGAGTTGAGACTGATTGTAGTCTTGAAGTAGCACGTCTGCCTCGAAGATCGCGGGTTCTATCTCGTCAAATTTGGTAAAAGTTTTCGGAGAATTTGAGAACACAACTTCCTTTGGGTTAGATTTTAAAAACGTTATCTAGAGCCACACATGTGTGTGTCACGCCAAAAATTCTTCAGATAGGAGAAAGAATAAAACTTTTTAATTTTCTTTACAAACTTCTGTCAAGTTATATTCTTAGGGTTCCTTTTTTAAAATTAACTCCCATCATTTACAATGATTTACATTTTTTTTCTAACGATTATTTCAATATATTTTTCTATGATATTTAACTACATACGTAGCTTGAAGACGTGGCAAACGTATTGATTTTAACGAATATTCTATGCAACAACAATGGCATGTTCCAGTGCAGCCAACATAGAGTATGTACTAATTAACTGTACACATATACTTCAGAATTTCAGAACTTACTATTTATTTTTGGGCGTTGCATTATTTCATAAGTTAGAATACTTAAATTGCGTTAGGTTAGGTTTTTGGTTCGTTAAACATCGTGTATATGTTGGCTGCATACCGAGATTCCATAGTGTAAACCGCTTCGGGTTTGTTAGCGCATGCGCATGATATATGATTGGAACTTGGAAAAAATGTTCGCGTCACATGTTGTAAAAAATCCTCGTTTATTTTTATTGAAATCCGAGAGATTTCAAGACAAATTAATTTATTCAATTTAAGGCTTAATAGAAGAAGGATATAATCCCCAAAGCAGTGAAATCAGAACATAAATTCGACTTCCTGAGAAATTATCTTAGTTACCGCAGTTCTGCTTGACGACTCTTTTGTACTAGCAGTACAACCCTCATGGGATAGTATAATTCATGGGGTCCCGGGATTTATTCCCGGTCAAACACGGGACTTGTTTCTTGAAGAGAATCATTCTTATGATCACCCATGATCTGGAGTTGGGTAAAGTTTAGGTTTAAGGGCTCTTTTGGTGCCTCTTCATCATTCATCAACAACCATATCATCGGGTAACGTGACTTCACCTTCCAGGCGCCCTAGCTTAATAAGTAGTTTCTAATTCCGCAATGCCAGGATAGAATGCCATAAATGGCATAAAGACAGCCTGGCAGCATTAAAAAAATCTATATCACAGCTTATTCATAAAACCTTCTAAGTAATCTATAGGTAATACTGCTTTCAAAAATAAAGAATGTTGAAAACAGTTCATCAACTTTCAATGATTAGACGTGTTTCAGTTTAGGTCGAAAGCTGGTTTTGTCAATGTTCCTAACTCTTCCCAAAATATGTATAATTAAATAATCTCAATACCCAAACAAATGTTAAGATATCAACCTGCAGGAAGAAGAAGAAAAGGACGTCCACTCAAAATACTTGTGGATGGTGTTTCTCTTGAGGCCGAAACAGGTCAACAAATGGCCTAAATTCGTGAATGTACTATGATGATGATGAAATAATCTCATGGGTAACCACTGCATATAATGTGCTATCATACCAGTTAATCCTGGAACTCTTGATTGTTTTAGTAATTGGTGTGATTTTAATTAATTTATTAGGTTTTCTGTATTTATGGTTTTACGAATTGCATTTCGGAATTTTTAAATTTGATTAGACCATTAAAGTTAGCTCTTTATGTACCTATGTTTTATTGATGCAGTGTTAAGAAAGTTTGATTTTATTCAAGGCCCATGATTTATTTATTTATTTTTGGGTTAAGCAAATTGACGACGCGACATCTGCGAAAGGTTATATCCGGCCAGTGTCCTGTCACAGAAATGTGTGAGGTTAAATAATGGGCCTTAAATGTAGAAATCATGTTCCTATAAAATAATCCTGGGAAAGAACTCGTCCCATTATATCGTGTTTAAGTGCAACCAAGTATAAATTATTTCTAATTTTGTAATTGTACAAACATTGTGTGATTAGTATGACTTCTTACCTGGTAAGTCAGTCGTCCTCAACTGAATTATTAAACTTCAAGTTATTCTAATATGTATTATCCGTTATACAACCTGTATAACACCATCAGTTCCAGTTAAAACGCAGAAGGTGAAACATTGCTTTCGAAAGGCCTCAATATTAGGATAATTTGAAGAAGTTTAATAATTAATTGAGAACGACTGACTTACCAGGTTAAAATTATAATTAACATCTTACTACATGACCTCAACAGTGTTTTAATATGAATTTTAAAAGTGCTGATAGTATGACTATTTAACTCATGCCCCAAATGGGAGCCAATGGCCAATCGCGTTTCAACGAATTTTGTTTTACAACCAATCATTGTCGTGTTTCACCTGGAATTGCCAAATACGTTTTATCATATTAAAGAAAGCTCCTCCTTTTTAACATTCTGAATACGCTAGAGCATTCTTTTGCAGTGACTGACTCCCTAAGAAATACGGCTACCAGATTGCATATATATATATATATATATATATATATATATATTGCACGAATATAAACAGATAGTGCTTGCGAGATACAATACAAAAACGTGTGTAGCAATTGATTATACCACAAAAAAAAGAAACTACTGTTTGCACTTTCTTAAACGTATTATTTACCAGGTAATAATATTCCAGAAAAATATAATTGACCTATTTATATCATAGCACATCAGAAATTAATTAATATACAGTTTGATGTGTTTCATTTTTTCTCCACTAGGCTACATTCTTACAATATTGCAATCCTTTGGTAATAAATAATATGATCTGGTTGCAGTGATGAACAAGTGAAACATAACAAGCGTTTCTCACATATTTTCAAACATCGCTGTTTACATCAAATATATATAAATATTTTAAAATAACTATATTGTAAATAATGATTTGTGAATAATTTTATTCGTTAAATAGTCTCCTAACAAGTTCCACCACTTTTGATTTCCAAATTCTCTACATAAATTCACTCCTCACTTCGTAAGTCGTGAATTTATAGATAATTTGGAAATCATTCGTGGCATTACTTATGATAATTGTATGAACAGTGGATTATTTTTTTTGTGTTCACTGTATAATGGAATCCTATCCTGAACAAGCCCCTTCCCTCATGCAAGTGGAATGGCGGAATCGTATACATTTACGTAGTTACGTTTCGAGTCTTCATGGGGGAAGACATTTTCTCATGGAATTTTGTCCAGTATGGGACCGGTGTCCCACCAGCATCGTGAGGAATTTGGGTAGCTACAATAAGTAGTGATTCCAGGTTGAGAAAACCAGCTAAAACGGCTGGGCACCCAATGTGCTGACCACATGTAACCCCTACACTGGCTGAATGATCATGTGCCTCCTAAATTAACACCTATGGGTGTGAGGTCAGCAGCCAGCTGTAGGTCAAGGGCCTTCTAGACCTGTCGCGCCATGGAACAACAACAAACCTTCGTTAAGTATTTTGTGTAACGAGCTACAGTTGGGAAGTAAATAAATAAAATTGTATTAAATTAGGAGGAAGACGTTTAACATAGCAGACAAGAATTCAGTTGAATCTTAATCTCACGTGCATATTATAAGATTTTATCTCTGTTGTTTTCACTTGATAACTCATCCGAATCTCGAGGTTTAACGATATTCGTCTTGTATTTTATCGAACTACGATTTAACTTCTCAGAAGAAAGAGAACAGATTAAAATAAGAAATAACGGTTGAGCATTTAGCGGTTTCTTAATGTGATTAAGAATTTCTTACCTCATCATTAATGGTAAAAGATGTAAGAACATACTTTCTCAAGATTGAAGATCATTAGAGTCTATTCGAAGAGAAGTTTAAAAGCTCAGTACTTTGTGCTTTTGCATTTGGAAAACGAAAGTGCAGAGAAGTTAGTCTAACTGAAAAGTCACTTAATGTTTTCTACCAAGTTTGTGTGTAAAAAGAAACTTCTAAGCTAGCAAGAACTTGAAAACACGACTGAAGATTAAGGTTTCTGTTATAAGATAGCGAACACAAATATTTTCTTATGACATGAACGTCGGTGCCTTCGTTTTGCTTGAAAAAGAAGACGTAATTTCCATAGTTAGTGGTTTTGAAGTAATGGGAGTTTAATATTAGTTCCAAGACGCCATATTTCACACATATTAATTATGTTGCCTGTATATTGCATGTTTACTTTATAAAAAGAGAACTAGTATTTGATTACCTCATAACTCTATTCTAGATTTCTGAATGTAATTATAAAGATTTCAATATTTCGCAGAATGAATTATTGTATTAAACCCGAGAGAGAAATAATTCTAACACATTTGTTCTTGCTTTCAATTAGAGCTTGTATTAACTCGAGGCCATGAGGATTAAAACAATATAAAGACCAAAATCCAAAGTTTACAGAAGAGCTTAAAACTTTGAGAACGCCGTTATATGCATAATACCGTACAAAGGTAGAAACTTGTTTTCGTAAGTAATGCCACGAGTGATTTCCAAATTATCGATAAATTCACGACTCACGAAGTGAGGAATGAATTTATCTAGATAATTTGGAAATCAAGAGTGGCATTTGTTAGGACTATTTAACGAATAAAATTAAGCTGTTTACTCACAAATCATTGTTTAACTATAGTTATTTTAAAAATATGTATGCATTTAATGTAAACAACGATGTTTAAAAACAAATCAGAAATGTGAGGTTATGTTCATTCACTGCTGCTTGATCATATTATTTATTGCCAAATAAGATCGCATTATTGTAAGAGTGCACCCAAGTGGAGAAATAATGAAACACATCAAACTATATATCATAATCAACATTACGGGTTATTCATTTATTTTCTTAGTAAACAACTCAGTAAAATCAATAAATCTTTTAATTATTTGCTATATTCAATGTATTTCTTGGAGAAAAATAATGCTTTGACTTGTTCAGAACATTTAAAAGGAGGAGCTTTCTTTATCACAAAAGCAGGAGCTGATAAAGAGAAATCGATAAAGAGCGAGGTGAAACACGACTGTCATGGGTTGTACGAGTACAATAAAATTCATTGAAACGTGATTGATCATTGACTAGCATTTGTGGCATGAGTTAAATAGTCGTAAGTAATGCCACGAGTGATTTCCAATTTATCTAGCAGATTTGGAAATCAAGAGTGGCATTTGTTAGGACTATTTAACGAATAAAATTAAGTTGTTTACTCAAAAGTCATTATTTAAATATAGTTACCGGTTTTTAAAAAATATTTATATATTTAATGTAAACGGCGATGTTTGAAAACAAATCAGAAATGTGAGGTGAAGTATATTCACTGCAACTTGATCATATTATTTATTGCCAAATAGGATCGCAACATTGTAAGAATGCACCTTAGTGGAGAAATAATGAAACAAATCAAACTGTATATTATAACCAACATTAGGCCCTATAGGTTATTAATTTATTTTTTTTAGTAAACAACTCAGTAAATTCTAGGAATCTGTTCATTATTTCCTATATTCAATGTTGGAGAAAAAAATAATATTCTGAGCTGTTCAGAATATTAAAAAGGAGGAACTTTCTTTATCACTAAAGCAGGGACTGATAAAGATAAACCGTTAAAAAAAGCAAGATGAAACACGACTGTTGTTGGCTGTAAAACAAAATTTATTGAAACATTTTTGATCATTGACTCCCATTTGGGGCGTGAGTTAAATAGTCATCAAAATTAGTGTGTACCTAATTTTATTTTTCAGACCTAGAATTATATCCTATGTAGACCTATTAAAATCATGTATATATTGTGAAAAACATTCTTTGTTCTACCTTTTTTAACATCATTATTAGAACAACAGCCTCTTTGGATCACAAACTTCTTCTGAAGTTCCTGTTGACGTCTCTATAAAGGGCTAACCCTAGCCGATTTCTTTGTTCCAGAGCTTTGATACTCGTTATTATTCCTCTTCCCATATAAGCTTAGGTACTCCTTTGCGTAAACAATCGTGAGACTCTGACTTAAGAATTTTACTAATATTAAATTTAGAATTGTTATGAGACGTAAAGCAGTAATTCCTACTGCTCAAAGAAATAGTGGAATCCGTTCTGGCTTTAAGCCGCTCTAAAGAAAGATAAAAAATAATATTAATATAAGAAGAAAACTTCAACCAACTATTCTATTTAATAATCTAATTTCCCCTGGAAGTTTAATGGAAGGAGGGGCAGCCATATGGTTAAATACTCAATGATCCATAGCACTTCTAATTAAATTTAGATTTTCTAGCATTTATAGTTTGTTTTTCATAGCCCTAGGTTGTCATCTCAATATATCTGGTGTTCTCTCCTGTCATTGGCTTAATTGTAACCCACTTCTGAAGTTCGGGCACCTAGACGGCGGAGTTACGTTACCCCGATGATATGATGGATGATAAATGATACTTTAACGCCAGGAGAGTTCTTAACCTAAACTTAACCTAAACTCCAGACCATGTGCAACCAGAAGAATGATTCCCTTTAAGGAAAAAATCCTGTGGTTTGATCGGGAATCGAACCCGGGACCTTATGAACAGTAGTTAAAAGCTCTGACCACTTACTATTACATTAAAGTCGTAATTCAAATATGTTTGCTAAAGAGCAAGAAAAGTTTGCTTAAAAGCTCGTATTTCAAACTTGAGGCTTTTTTTATCCAATATGCATGCATACTCCTGACACGTTTAAATTACATAGTACCTACAGAATAGAATTGAAGCTCTGGGTCCCGTGTTGTCGATTTATGGTACCTTAAAGAACTCCATTTCTGATGAAAGAACTTCTGAACAAAATTTGTCGCAACTTTCGCACCCAGATTTGACCTCGGGTGTTAAATTAAATAATTAGGAACTAATGATGATGGTTGGTTTTTCTGTTGTAGGTGGGTGATCCTGAGATTCGACAATACAAACCAATGCCAGATACACGGCAGTCGAGCTACCTGTCTCTGTCCACCACACTGTTTCCCATTCACTTCACTAACGGACAACTCGTCCTCAAATGCACCGCTCATGTCACACCACTGTACCGCAAGACGACAGAAGCTCACCTCAGTACCAGAACAAGGGAGCCTGTACCAGAGAGGGGTACGTTATAAATCTCATCTATTTACACCGCCACATTATTCTTCCTAATAACGCTTTTTCCAAAATATGCTTACTCACATCAAACAAGGAATGAACCAAATTTCTTTTATTTAAATTATTTTATTTTTATTTATAGTGGGCCTACATTTTCTTAAAATGCTATTTTCATCGGACTAATGAAAGAATACGTTAATAAATGCCGTACTTTATTATTTGCATTTAATCATATAATGCGTATTCAATTTCACACCTTACTCTCTAGGTTCGTGCCGATCCTAATGTAAAAATGTATATTTGTGTTAAAATTATTTTATTGTTGAAAATACAGGGCTATTCAGAAAGAGGGGACAGACTTCAAACATTTATTTCTTCCAAACTACAAAAAAAAAAAAACAAGATACACAATTCCAACGTTCCTGGGAAGAGAAAAGTTCAAATTTTAATATTTTACGCATTCAATATGAACACCATGTGTTACACGATAAATATCAAAACGGTGGCTCATTTCTTGCCACACACGATTCAGCTGGTCTCTCTGGTTATCGAATTTACAGCTTCAACAATTCTATGTCGCAGATTTTCAAAAGTGTCAGGTACAGCAGGGGATACAAACACGATCTTTTACGTAACCCCAAAGATAAAAATCGCATGGGTTAGGTCTGGTGACCTGGGAGGCCACCGGCGATGAAATTGATCTTCTGCTTCTCCTCTTCCAATCCAACGTCCTGGAATGGTGTTATTCACATAGCGTCGGACTCGGTTGGAGAAATGCAGCCGTGATCGGAACTTCAAACTTTTCTCTTTCCAGGAAAGTTGAAACTGTTTATATTTTTTTCTTTTGTAATTTGGAAGAAATAAATGTTTGAAGTCTGTTCCTTCTTTCTGAATAGTCCTGTACATTTATATTACTGTGAAATGGAAGTAAAATTTAGTAGCATCAGTAACAGTACCTCCTGTTACTCTTATGCAGAGTATAAGTCCTCAACGAAGTGACTCCAGATCATCCTATTTCGAACTAAAATCTTCAACTCTCCCCAAGTCTTTCCTTTCCTTCTGGTCTTCTCTTCCATACTCCTTTTTCATGGCGGTCGTGCTCTTCCTTATTACATCTAGTCTTGAGAGTTGTAAAACAGGGCTCGTCTCTCAATAGAATCCCGATGTTTCCTAAAAGTATGGTTAATCTATCTCCGTTTCCTCCTTTTTTATTTGGATGTTTGTTTGTTTTCATACATTATCACTGTAAAATGAAAAATAGTAATTATACATTTTTAGAAATAACATTAAATAAAATTATGAATAACTAGCACATTGAAATAGATATGAAATATAAGGAAATCAAATATATTTTAAAGTTTTATTTAATTAATTAATTAATTTAATGATGTTAATGTGAAATAAAATGAGAAAAATGTTATCCAAAAGTCAGTGAAATCCGAACACCAGAAGTGGGAATTTACATGAAAACAAAAATTAAAAAAAAAATATCTAGCAGCTGCCATATTTGCATTGTCATAAGTAATGCCACGAGTGAATTTATCTAGAGAATTTGGAAATCAAGAGGGACATTTGTTAGGACTATTTAACGAATAAAATGAAGCTGTTTACTCTCAAATCATTATTTAGCTGTAGTTATTTTAAAATAAGTATATATTTAATGTAAACGGCGATGTTTGAAAACAAATGTGAAACGATTGGTACACTTCACTTGCTTCTTTTGTTCTCACTGCAACCAGATCTTATTATTTATTGCCAAAGGATCGCAATGTTGTACGATTGCACCCTAGTGGAGAAATTTATAACCAACCTAATAGGTATTAATTAATTTCTGATGTCCTATTGTAAATATGTCAATTATATTTTTCTGTAATGTCATTTCCTGGAAAATAATTCGTTCAAACAGTGCAAATAGTGGTTTCTTTTTTTGTGGTATAATCAATTGTTAGAAATGTTTTTATATTATCTCTCGCATTCGCATTCTGTTGCCATTCATGCACTATATATACAATCTGGTAGCCGTATATGTGTAGGTAAGTCACTGCAAAATAATGCTATGACCTATTCAGAATGCTAAAAAGGAGGTGTTTTCTTTATTATGTTAAACTTTAGTTGATAAATTTTAGGCGAAACACGACTGTGATTGGTTGTAAATAAAAATCATTGAAATTTGATTGGTCATTGACTCCCATTTGGGACGTGAGTTAAATAGTCGCAATATATATTTTTTTCCATTTAATTTGTATAACTATTAAACTGGAAATTTATCAAGTAAGATAAATTAGTTTAATTTATTTAATGTTTTAATATTTTTATATGTTTAATAACACAATAAAAAAGTGAATCAGTTGAAATTCTTAGTTAGTGTCAAATTACACGACAATATGCAATAGGTAATAACTTAGGTTAAGCATGGTTTGTTTCCATTGCAGTCCGGCTCATTTAAATAAGCTGACATAGGACATTTAAATTTAAGGGAAATCTATATTCTGTAAAGCAGAAAAATTAGACCATACATTTGACTTGCTGATAATTAGCTTTGTTTATGCAGTTTATGTGTGGCGGAATATTCAATATAGGCCAACAATATGTTATGATAAAATATAACTTTCTTTGGAAAGTTCTCATTACCACAGTCCTTAAATTAGATATACATTTTTGAATCACTCCATAAAAGGAAGATAATATCAGCAAGTAGTGAACAATTAATGTGGTGCCATCTTGGTTAATCCTCTTAGAGTTAGGAAATGAAAGTTGTACTTACTGAATTTTAGCTGTAATTGAATTCAGTTTCACAATGGAAGAACGAGAATAAGAATTGTAAGTAGATCTTTTAACCCAGTTTCTGAAAATTACGACTCTATTTTCACTGTTAACCAGACTGGTCTGTGCCTTGGTAATAAAATGAAATACACGACTTTTGATAACGCTTGCAGCTCTTGAGAAATCGAATTTCCTTACAAGAAAAGCAATGGAGATAGACATTTTTTGAGGTGATTTCGTTTCTTCATGGATATAAGAAGGCCGACCGAAATGTTGGAGTAATGAAAACTAACATTGATTCAATCTTTTAATGACGTTAAAATTTGAAGTGAAATATTCCTATCACATTATCTGGAAAACAAATAAAAACTGAGATTATTTTGTAATATCTTATTAATTTTTATCCTAACAGAGTTTTGAAAGTTGCTTCATGTTTGTTGTAAAATTAAAATACCAATTTGTCCTGTTAAAGATCATAGACTTTTATCATACGTAATGCCACTAGTGATTTCTAAATTTATCTAGAGGATTTGGAAATCAAGAGTGGCATTTGTTAGGACTATTTAACGAAAAAAATTAAGCTGTTTACTCACAATTCATTATTTAAATATAGTTATTTTAAAATATGTATATATTTAATGTAAACGGCGATGTTTGAAAACAAATCACAAATGTTTGGTTATGCTTCTTTTGTTCATCCACTGCAAATAGATGGTATTATTTATTGCCAAATAGAATCGCAATATTGTAAGAATACACCCTAATGGAGAAAAAATGAAATACATCAAACTATATATTATAACCAACATTATAGTCTATTAATTATTTTTTTAGGAAACAACTCCGTAAAATAATTATTTGAAAACACAATTATCAAATGTGTAGTTCGAAGGGATCTGTTCATTATTTGCTATATTCAACGTATTTCATAAAGAGTCAGTCACTGCAAAATAATGCTCTGACCTGTTCAGAATATTAAAAAGGAAGAGCTTCCTTTAATACGATAAACAGATTTCAGTAAATATCGAGGTGAACCACGACTATGATTGGTTGTAAAGCAAAATTCAATGAAACGTGATTGGTCATTTACTCCGGTTTGAGGCATGAGTTAAATAGTCTAATGTAATAGATTCTTCTAACTTCATTATCATTATCCTAAGTTTAAATTAATTTGAAAAAATGTATAACTATAGTTATAATGTTTGTTCCTATCCTTCTAGTGCAGGATCCGAAGAGAGGTCGATCTTCACCCATCTGCTTACCGGATGAAATATATTTTTATTAAATCTCGAATGTAGACGAATACATCCAGAAACACTTGCCTATTAAAATATATTCATTGCCATCTTTAATTTAAATTATTTTAATTAACTTTTGTCGAATTCTTCCCCCACTTGTTTACCGAACAAATATTATTTGAACCGATAGTTTGTAACATAAAGAACACTTCAATAAGTTCTCTTGGCTCCGTCTTACTGATAGACGTAAATTGCACTCTCTTTCATTTCTTTTCAAGCTTCTGAATTCCTCCACTCCTAATTACCTGGCATCCATTTGAGAAATTATCTTCTTACCACAATATTAATAATATGTCACAAGATAACAGTCTGCTAAGAATCCCTCTCCATAGCACTTCCTCTTATTTTACTTCCTTCAGAGTAGCCTCTGCCCGCTCCTGGAATTTCCTGCCTCAAGATATCAAGGGTTGCCGCACACTTGGCACTTTTAAGTCACGCTTATATAGTTACCTGTTGTCTAATAATTAATACAGATGTGTAATTAAATTATCTTTATTTTAATATGCATTTCTATTGGTAAACAGATCAGTGCAGTAACCTATGTTAACTTACCTGTTTACACCTCCTTGCTAGGTAGTCATGATCAGAAATTAGTAGGCAATGCTACCCAAGCATATTCTTTGTTTCAAACTCTCGGTTCAAATAATATTTGTTCGGTAAACAGTGGGTGAAGAATCCGAAAAAAGTTAATTAAAATAATTTAAATTAAAGGTAGCCATGAATATATTTTAATAGGCAAGTGTTTCTGGATGTATTCGTCTATATTTGAGATTTAATAAAAAATATGTTTCATCTGGTAAGCAGATGGATGAAGGTCAACCTCTCTTCGGATCCTTGACTATTCCTCACGTTTATTCTAGATTTATATTATAATAACAATGATTAATTGAATTACATTTTGAATCTCATTTTAGATTTAATATCCCTCCTAGGACTAGTTTCAAGAAAGTTCCTCTATTTCTTGACAGTTATTATTCCTTCGCTCTTCCATACTCTTGGTAGATCGATTGACCTCCAAATTAAATTATTTTTGTACCCCAAAATGTTAAAATTCATTATTTTGTCTTTGTATTTTTGGATTATGTTTTCTCTCAAAACGTGAGTTCTTTAGATTTCTCTGATTGATTTATTAATTTTGGCTTTAACTCAATTATGTTCTTTTTTTACCATGCCTGAGCAACTTCTGCAGATTTTCCTATTTCCCCATTTCTTACCATTCCTAAGATGTTTCTTTATTCTAAGGTTCAAGTTTATTTTTATTTTTCCTATTTACATTTTTTCACAATTCCACATATTTAAATTATCAATTCATTTTTTTATTTTTAATATTGCCTTTTTTTATGGCTTTACAGGGACCAAATACAATGCAATTACATTATCGCTTTGACTATACATCTCCCACTACGTAGGGAAGTGTTCTCCAATTTTTTTCGCCAATCAGCATCAATATCTGCATCGTTTGAATAGGAGTTGGTATCACTATCAAAACGATACCACTTAATAATTAATAACAATAATGCTGATGTAATTGAACCCCTCCCAATGTTACAAGTAAATCACGTGATCATGGAGAATCCTAGGAAATGTCAACTGGAAGGGGAGCAGTACGACTGCACTTTGTTAGTTGCAAAGCAATAGTAACGAACACGACTCACTTGAGACCTGCGAGTTACTAAAGCTAAGCTTTGTAACTTGTTGTCTAGAATATTGTATCCACATTTTTATACGCCTATATAACGAAGTATATTTTTAGAATGCAGGAAGTATATTTGGAAAAAGTTAACTTTAACTTACCTTATATATTTTGTGCCCCACCGCTGTGGTCTAGAGGTAGCGTGCTGCTTTGTCACGCAGCGAGCCCGGGTTCGATTCCCGGTCGGGGCAGTTTTTCTGGGTGAGGTTTTTATCGGGGTTTTTCGTCACCTGTAAGACAAATATCAGGAAAACGTTAAGGCCCAAACAGTCCCCTAAATCATATGGCCATCATCCTTATCATCATCACCCTTCACAGGTGTGGAAAGCAACGTGAAACTACCACACCTACAATTCCCTAGTAAAGCTGCAAGCATAGCATGAAAATGCTACGATTGCAGTGAAGGACCTGCCTTCGGTCAGAATTACTATGGATGGATATATTTTGAAAGTCCTATAGAACAGCAGTGCGCATGCGCCAGAGTTTATAGAGCCAGCGATAACCCACCATGGAATGACATATCGATTATTATCGTTGTTTTGTTTTATATATTTAGACACTTTTAAAATGTAACGAATCTAAAAGCTAACTAACTAACTCATACTTAACCTAATTCAATTACTATTTCAAAATATATCCATCCATGTCCGGAAACATACCCTACCATTTTGATAAAAAATAAGTTTGAAGATCGAAACACAATGGGCTGATATCTCGTGTCTCGTGCTTCAGAATAAGTATTACAGACTTCTAGGGGTTGTACTACAAAAGTGGTTCCACGTAGCGAGCCTGTTGTTCATTGCACAAAGTGTACCTGCGACGCATGTTTTCATACACACGCCCCACAAGACCTAGTGTGTACTCAATAATTTCTACTGTCGCCAGAATTCGTGCAAGAAGATCTTCCTCCGACTCTACAGGTGTAGTACAATCCCTAAAAGTGTTTAATACTTATTCTGAAACACAAGGCATACGATGTCAGCCAAATGTGTTTCGATCTTCAAACTTATTTTACATCGAAATGGCACGTTTCCGGACATGGGTTCCTCATCAAAACTTTATCTACTAAGTCCCCTCTACAACCCCTAGACGTTTGTAATAGAAATTGTGAATTATTCTGTATATTGTCGATGTAGTGTTCAATTTCAAGCTTATCTTATGTTTTACTTTAACGGATTATAAATTTAAAATAGTATATGATATGTATTATTACCAGACATGACGCATGTAAATATAACTGTGCTCCACCAATATGATAAAAATAAACATTATAGGATGACAATACCACTAGAGTTTTCATCTTATCAAAAATTCACGAGCGGACCGCAGTTACGGCAGTAAATTCGTGTAGCGTTTTTAAAAGTATATGTGGTGAATTAAATTAAAATACTCTTTAGTGAATGAATTTTTGTTAATAAAGAATATTAATTAAATGGAAATAGGTTATGTATTTTATATAATGTTACATTACCTTTTTTATTGTATAACAATGTCATATTCCCAACCTACCCGAGACAAATTCTTCTTTTCCTATATCTCACCTGATGACGCCAAAAGAGCAGTATTACGTATTCAATCTAAAGCGCAAGGAATAGACAATATAACAATAACTCTCCTGCAAAAAATAATAGACATTATTCTCCCAACAATAACCCACATTTTTAATGCCTCTATAATGACCGGGACTTATCCCAGACTCTGAAAAATGGCTCTAGTTCGTCCTACACCGAAATCAAACACTCCCACAACACTCGATGATTATAGACCAATTAGTATTCTTCCCTGTTTATCGAAAGCACTGGAACACATAATACACTCACAGTTAACAGAGTACCTCACCACACACGACTTACTTGGTGAACATCAGTCTGGTTTTAGAACAGGACATCACACAAGTACTGCACTACTTGACATTGTAGAGGACATAAGAGACTCAATGGACAAAAGAAAACTCACCGCAATAGTCCTACTCGACTACAGCAAAGCCTTTGACACAGTAGATATAGACTTAATGCTAGCGAGACTAAAGACAAATCTGACATCTGTCGGAAAACTGCCTTGATTGGTTTGCATCTTACCTCACTAATCGTCAGCAATCAGTTTCTGTTAATAATCGCATTTCTTCCTGGCGCTTGGTGAGGAAAGGGGTACCTCAAGGCGGTGTCCTCGCTCCTCTTCTCTTCTCGATTTATATTAATGACGTGACCAAGAAACTACAAAACTGCAAGCATCATCTTTACGCCGAAGACCTACAGATTTACACACACTTTAGGCCTGACGAAATTAATGAATATATTGACAAAGTAAACACTGACCTCAGGCATATATCTTTATGGTCCAGACAATATGGGCTGAAACTAAATGTAAACAAAACGCAAGCAATAATTATCGGACATCCCAGGCTATTACACCTCATAAACAATGGCAATATGCCGGCTGTCATATTAGATAATGAACAAATTCCTTATACCGACGTTGGGATTTTACTTAGATTCTAATTTAAATTTGCATGTGCAAGTAAAACAAACATCTAAAAAGATCTTCTCCATAATGCATTCCCTAAAGCGACTTAAACATTTTCTTCCTACAACTCTTAAAAGAATTTTAATCCAAACTTTAGTGATGCCGCATTTTGACTCCTGTGACGTTCTACTAACTGACATAAGTGACGGATTGTCGGACAAACTGCAGCGTGTCCATAATATGTGTATCAGATTCATATTTAATGTTCGAAAATACGATCACATTTCTCCATTATTCCACGAATTGTCATGGCTACATCTAAAAGAGGAAGAAAATCGCACTGTCTAATTCTCCTATTTAAGATCCTACATACCTCGATTCCCAATTATTTATCATCCCGTTTCCAGTATCTATCCTCAAACCATAACTTAAACACAAGATCACAACATAGTCTCTTACTTAACATACCGCAACATAGGACATCACATCACTCCATGTCATATACCATCTCCACTTCTCGCAACTGGAATTCCCTACCACAAGAAATAAGGGGCTGCCGGACATTGGCAACTTTTAAAAGAAATCTAAATTTATATTTGCTCTAAACTCGACTTCATTATTATCCAGTGTAAGATATATATATTAATTGGTGTTTCCCGTATAATGTATCATATTTATATTTATTATTATTATTATTATCGTATCATTATTGTTATTACCCTATAAAATGTTGACATTTACATTGCTACATTTATTGTATCTTTAACTGTTTATAATTAGTATAGTGTATATCTATTGACGATTTTATTATTAATTTAACACTTCTCATTGAAGGATAAATTATATTTGAAGAGAAAAATTTTTCTCTTCAAATATAATTTATCCTTCAATGGGAAGTGTTAAATTAATAATAAAATCGTCAATAGAAGCCCTACTGGCTATAAAGTAGTGTTAAATTCCCAATAAATGTCTTCTTAACTAAGAAGCCGCCATTTGCAAAGATAGAAGCTATGGTTTCAAGCATTTGGCGCGAGGGAATTACAACGTACATAAGAGAAAAATTTGCGTCTAGATCGTAACTCGCCTCGGTAGCTCAGTTGGTAGAGCACTTGGCCCGGAAAGCCAAGGGTCCCGGGTTCGAGTCCCGGTCTGGGCGGAAATTTTTCTCTTCAAATATAGTGTATATCTATATTTGTCGAATATTTATTTGTATTTGTGCTGGTTGAGTGGAAGAGAGGGCCTTATGGCCTTAACTCTGCCAGAATAAATAAAGTATTATTATTATTATTATTATTATTATTATTATTATTATTATTATTATTATTATTATTATTATTATTATTATTATTATTATTAATGTTTTGGCTGAACAGCTTTCTTTGTTCTATAGATTACAAATCAGGAACATTTGCGAAACAGGCATGACAATTTCCGAATAATATCTCAAGATCTGACAATTTCATTTGGACAATTTTTAAGAGATGTTCGACTGTGATCGATTCAAACTGACGAGGGCTGTAAATTGAATTGGTGAATATTCAATGTCCTACCATATTAAAAAAGAGCGACAAACCTAAAAGGTCCTAACTACCAGCCGGCTCCTGGCCTCAAATTTACATGTATTGTTCACAGAGGTGGAAAAGTATGCAGCCAGTATAGCGGTGAAATGTGATTAGCATGACGGGCCCCCCAGACGCCACAGCTGGTTGTATCTGTCTGGAACCTCTACTTATCGTAGCTATCCAAGTTCCTTACAATTCTAGGTAGGACCTGGTCCCATACTGACCGAAATTCCATGAGAAAAAACCTCCCATAGGGACTCAAACCAGTGAAAGTCCCGTAGCCCTCCACTAAGGCATGATGTCATAAAACGGTAGGCTACGACGCAGAACATGCACAAAATATCCTTAATTATAGCGTACATAGACAGTTGTCCTGTCTTGAGGTATATTAACCCTTAAATTCTTAATGTATCCGTTTGGATACATCAGTTGGTTCCATTAATTTAATATTTTCAATAAATCAGAATAAAACGAAACCACTTAAATACCGTATGTGTCTAATTTTACAACATACCTAATAATTACAGTTACACAAGATTCCGTTTTCACTGCGGTCCGCCACATTCAAATAACTAACAGAAGAAATTTGTGTTTTGCCAATTTAAGGGTTAAGCAAGATATTTGTATGCCATTAAGTATTTAAATTATGGGTTGACGATACATTCTGGAAAACGCGGTTAAATAATTGTACAATCTTAAATAAAAGTTCTAGACAATACAATTTTCTCGTATATTGGAGATGGAGCTATGGCAGTTC
Source organism: Diploptera punctata (assembly GCA_030220185.1). Classification (NCBI taxonomy): domain Eukaryota; kingdom Metazoa; phylum Arthropoda; class Insecta; order Blattodea; family Blaberidae; genus Diploptera; species Diploptera punctata. The sequence goes on from JASPKZ010008449.1 coordinate 34,169, forward strand.
TTGAAAATAAACTGAGAAATGTGATCATATATTCGGATATGTGAAAAGCAACGGGTAGCTACCACACCTATAATTCCCTAGAAAAGCTGCAAAGCATTGCATGAAAATGCTATGATTGCATTGAAAGATTGCTGCCCTCGGGCAGAATTACTATGGATGGATTTTCGGATACTAAATATAAATCTGGTACACATACGACCCTGAATTTGTCTGACAATCCACCGATAATATCAGTTACTATTATGTCGCAGTAGTCAAAATGAGGCATCTCTAAATATTGGACTGAAATTAAATTAACTGTGAATAAATACGATCAGTGTATTAGCTTATAGTTTGACAGAACTACATCTATTGAGTTTGAACCCTGCAACATAGTAAGATGAGCTTTAATATTCTACTGTAATTTATAAACTTGAATGATTTACAAGCAGATACTCTTTGAGAAAGTAGTCTCCTATAGTTCTAAATCATGGAATAAGTTTGACCATCACATAAAACGTAACCTTCAACCTCTACCCTTTATTCACTTAAGCTGTAATCTGATAAAGTAGCCCAGTATTTCCTCAACCATTCATTTTTCTTAATCCTAGGAATCTCCTCATGACAATAAATTACAAACTTGCAGTTCATTTATTGAAGAAGAATGTATATCCTTTATTCACGTGCCTTCAACCCAGTTCTGGAAACTACATAAATAATATTTAGTTTTCTAGACTGAAGAAAAACACTGACCAGGAACCAATAATCGTCTTAAAACTTGTATAATACTTGAAATTCAGTAAAAATAAAATAGTTGGAACAGTGTCGCTATCTCTTTTTTTTTCTGTTTCTACAGACAGTGTCAGAATCTACACCAACTCAATAATTGACAATTTTCTGCTGGCAATTCTCTTTGAGTCTGTTGGAGTGAAACTACCTTAGGAGAAAATGGGCAAAGATGAAGAAAAAAAAAGAATTCTGGGATAAAAAAAATACTTTCTCCCTTAGTTTCTCTCCATCCAAGAAAATTTCCGATTGAGTTATAAAAGTGGTTGGTCCATAGAGAGAATTAGATGAACATTGACAGGGAAAGAAAGCAATGGAAATATACGGATTCTACATTATCATGAAACTGGTGTGAAATCCAGTATACCTATTACTGAGAGTTATTTTTTTTGTATATCTTAAACAGTGGCGACTTTATTCCATAATATAAAATAGTTTAATTATTTTTTTGTGCGAAAGTGCGTTTTGTCGTACATACAGCAATGGAGACCATGATTGAAAGTTCAACTTCCTACATTTCGGGGTTGCCAACCTAAATAACTATACTGTAATATAATATATTACAATCCACGTGCAGGAAGTAAAACCACTGCCCCTTATGTATATACAAAAATATATCCAAAAGTTAGTGTTAATATCCATTATACGAAAGAAATCACTAGATTTTAAATGAATTGAACTTTATTTGAAACAATATTGAAAGTTGACTTAAGAAAATTCTATTTAAAAATTTTAGACTTTCTACCTTTATGTCCAATATTATTCTTTTTGAGAAAGCTAACTAGTGTAACAAAATCTGCAATATTGATACCTTCTTTTAAATTTATCATCGTCTTCAGCATTGAATATTCTGACCACAAACTCGCTGGAGACTTTATGTTTCACTCCTAAGCACGAAATAAGCAACCATACTTTTTCACTTACATACAATTCTCCTCCAGCAACTTTTTGAATGAAATGTATATTTTTTTTCATATCTTAGTTTAGATTTCCCTGGCACTAAAGAAGCACACCCAATTTCCCACGCTTCTTCAATTTCGTCGTTTTGATTACAATCTTTCATACTTGCAGCCATTTTATGCGAGATTGGTATCAGCGCCTGCTGTAATCTGAACAATTGTTTTCGGCATTTAGCATATATACATTGGCCAGACTACTAAAGTCAGTCAATTTTTTTATAATAAACGCAAATATTTCCAACAAAGATGTTATTATTTTACTATTATTTATTATTTTGAAAACACCACTGCGCAAAAAATAATGTACAACACACGTTTGTGAAGTGTATTACAGAATCTCGGAAATTAAAAACTTCGCTATCGCTCGGTTTTTAAACATATTTCCTGGATTCTGTAAAAACCACTTTCCAACCTCGCATCGTAAATTACTATTTACACATGAAATATAGTAATCTCAGTTTACTGTAAATTTTTGTAATTTTATTTAAATACAGTAAAGCTCAACATAAACAGCGAGAGAGAGAGAGAGAGAGAGAGAGAGAGAGAGAGAGAGAGAGAGAGAGAGAGAGAGAAGAGAAGAGAAGAGAATTGTTGAAGGCAGTGGTGGGTATGCTCATTTTTCTGGGAGAATACCAACCAGTGCCGTTCAATGTGGGTCACAGGTAATTCGTTATCATTATCATTAACTAATTAACTCACTGGCACTATCGAACCCGTAGGTTCATGGTCGCGCGGACATAAGCTCTCCATACACCCCTGTTGTGAGCTAATATTTTCCAATCAATCCCTGTATAATCTACTTCCCTAAAATCATAGTTAATGTTATTCTCCCACCTCATTCTTGGTCTACCAACTGGACGTTTACTCTCTGATTTTCCACAAGAAGCTTCCACGCACATCTTTCATTCCCCATTCGTACCATATGTCCTGCCCATCGCAGTCTACCAGACTTAACTATTCTTATTATATCTGGCTTCCTATAAAGACCATGTAGATCACTGTTATGAAGTCTTCTCCATTCACCTGTCCGTTCATCTCTCTTTGGTCCAAAAATTTCCTAAGAACTTTATTCTCAAATAATATTAATCTTCTTTCCTCCCTTAAAGTAAGAGTCCAAATGTCTGGAAACTTTGAGACCTAAATAGTCCCCGAATATCATCTGGCCAACATAATTAGCCTATATCATATTCGCATTATTTAGTATGAATGTATAAGTAAATTACATGACTCTTCTTTAATGTTAGTGTTGTCTCGGAGTTGGCGTTGAGTTGATCATTCATCCGCGCAGATCCTCCATATCATTATGTATGTATGTGATCTAGAGTGTGAAGACGTCTCCCGACAGGTCATGTCCCTATAAAGCACCTATTAAATATGGAATGCATGCTTTCACGGTCGGTAATCATAATATTAAAAGATTGCGGGCTGTGTGGCCGTGGTCTATAACTGGCATTTTTCCAGACGTTTCTCTCTCAACTGCGGAGAGCATCTTTAGTGGTGAGTGGTTCTAGGTTGTATTCTCTTATCGTAGAGTCGAGTCTACGACATGGGAACACCACCTGGAAGCACTCGCCACTGAAGATGCCCTCCGCAGTTGGGGGAGAAACATCTAGAAGAATCACCAGTTATAGATCACGGCCACATAGCACGGAATCTGTTAATATTACTTACTTACTTACTCACTGGCACTATCGAACCCGTAGGTTCATGGCCGCGCGGACATAAGCTCTCCATACATCCCTATCCTGAGCTAATACTTTCCAATCATTCCCTGTATAATCTACTTCCCTCAAATCATAGTTAATGTTGTTCTCCCACCTCATTCTTGGTCTACCAACTGGGCGTTTTCCTTCTGGCTTTCCTACAAGAAGTTTCCATGCACGTCTTTCATTCCCCATACGCGCAACATGTCCTGCCATCGCAGTCTACGGGACGTAACTGTTCTTATTATATCTGGCTTCCTATAAAGACCATGTAGTTCATTGTTATGTAGTCTTCTCCATTCACCTGTCTGTTCATCTCTCTTTGGTCCAAAAATTTTCCTGAGAACTTTATTCTCAAATACTCGTAATCTCCTTTCCTCCCTTAAAGTAAGAGTCCATGTTTCGCACCCATATAATATAACTGGTAGAATAATAGTTTTATATATTTTCAGCTTAACGTTTTTTGAAAGGAGTTGGGACATCAAAAGTCTCTGCAATGCATAATAGCACGCATTTCCAGAATTGAGCCTATGTTTAATTTCTTTGTGCATCTCATTCCTATTTGTGATTATACCTATTAAATTTGTTAAATTAGAATAAGAGAAAAGACGTGCATTTCATATAATTAAATGTAATATTTTCTATTTGTTTACAAGCGCAACATTTTCTACGTCAGATATAAAACTATGTCATTAAAAATAATTAGCATAAATAGACTGTCACTTGGAAAAAGATTAATTTTCTACTTCTTTTTACCTAAAGTATTGTTATTAGCATAAATGTTGACATAAAAAGACTATATATATATATATATATCTGCATTTCATCAGTATTTCATATATGCGCTTCCATTATAATTACAAGAAGTGGTAAACACGCATACCCATAGATAAAGTACTTACCCTAACATTTCAAAATATTCATCATGTAATTTATAGTTTTGTTTGTAACTTTAATGCCGTACACTTATTTTCAAAATGCGTTCCTGTCAAATATTTTATACACTATAAATGCCCTAAATAAATTATTATAAATTATGTATTTGTATTTATTTATTTATTTATTTATGTTACTTGATGGAGATAAGACCGTAAGGTCTTTTCTTCTATTTCACCAGGGTTAAATTATACATACAATAAGAATTATGATATATGATACATAATAGATAAATAGAGATCACACAATATAAAGTTGAGAACAAGGGAAAGAAAGAAAAACAATAATAATAACAATAATAATAACCTATAGTTAGATTAACTAAATGGCTTAGGAAAGAAAGCTTAAAATATCCATCCATAGTAATTCTGCCCGAAGGCAGGTCCTTCACTGCAATCATAACATTTTCATGCTATGCTTGCAGCTTTACTAGGGAATTGTGTAGGTGTGGTAGCTTCCCGTTGCTTTCCACACCTGTGAAGGATGATGATGATGATGATAATAAGAGTGTTGATGATGATGGCCATATGATTTCGGGGACCGTTTGGGCCTTAAAGTTTTCCTGACATTTGTCTTACAGGTGAGGAAAAACCCCGATAAAAACCTCATTCAGAAAAACTGCCCCGACCGGGGATCGAACCCGGGCCCGCTGCGTGACAAGGCAGCACGCTACCTCGAGACCACAGCGGGGAATAATAAAAGTACACATGGAACAGGGTTATATATTATATTGTCGAAGGAAATATGAAGTGAGTTTTTTAAACTGCTTTTGAGTCGGCCAGCCCTTGATATACGAGGGGAGGGAATTCCAGAGTCGGGTGGATGAAACAAGGAAGGATGAGGAATAATGAGATTTTGATACTGCCTTGATTTCTTTACGTCACATGACGAAGGGAGAAGCAAGATGAGGAATTAAAGTTATTTAAAATTAAGAAAGTTTTATACTAGTAAAAAGAGTTGAAGTTTATTAAGTAACTAACTCACTGGCTCTATCGAACCCTTAGGTTCATGGCCGCTCGGATATAAGCTCCCCATACAACCCTATCCTGAGCTAATGTTTTCCAATCATCCCCTGTATAATCTACTTACCTCAAATCATGAATAATGTTATTCTCCGACCTCATTCTTGGTCCACCAACTGGGCGTTTTCCCTCTGGTTTTCCTACAAGAAACTTCCATGCACATCTTTCATCCCCCATGGCCATGTAAGTCTACGAGATTTAACTCTTCTTATTATATCTGGCTTCCTATACATATCATGTAGCTCTCTATTATGTAAGCTTTTTCAATTCACCTGTCTGTTCATTTCTTTTTGGCCTAACAATTTTCGTAAGAACTTTATTTTCAGATACTTGTAATCTCCTTTTCTCCCTTAAAGTAAGAGTCCATTTTTCGCATCCATATAAAATAAGTGGGAGAATAACTGTTTTATGTATTTTCAGTTTAACTTTTTTAGAAAGGAGTTGGCGCGACAAGTGTCCCTGAAATGCATAATAGCACGCATATCCAGAATTAAGCCTATGTTTAATTTCTATGTGCATCTCATTCCTACTTTTAATGATTGTTCCTAGATACTTGAAATCAGTCACTTCTTCTAAATTTCCTTAATTTGTCATTAGTTAGCCATTTCTTATTAGAGTATAAATATAATTAAAATGTAATTATTTGCAGAATACAGGCAGAAAACTATACATGCTTTCAATAATCCAAACCGATATCTCATTATCTAATAATAATAATAATAATAATAATAATAATAATAATAATAATAATAATAATAATAATAGTAATAATAGTAATAATAATAATAATAAAATGATAGCTTTACCATTATATTATAAATTAACACATGTGGGTATGAGGCCAGCAGCAGACTGGTAAGCCAAGAACCTTCTAGGCCTGTCGTCCCATTTTAAAGTAGCCATATTAATAACACATGTATATATATATATATATATATTTAGGACTGAGTGCTGTTCTTATTTTCTGCGTCTTTTTCGCAAAACACCCCATGTTTAATCAATTTCCTGGCTTAAATTTGTTTATGAAACACCTTTTAGTTTGCTTTTTTTTCCTAATGTCCCTTACGTGTTTTTGTATAATTTAGTTTTAGAATTCCTTAATCTTGTATTTGAAGTTAAGTTGATATGTTGAAAGCGTCAATATGAAGGTTTACCTTGTTGAAGAGGAGATTGGAGAAGGGGAGGCTTTACTAGACTTTCGCAAATGGGATATGTTGGTGAAGCAAAAACTGGATTATGTGATGGAAAGGGATGTCCTGAAGTTTTAAGGCTAACGTTCAACTTTGATAAAGCTTGCAAAGCTTTTCCCAAGCTGAACTGCGTCAAAATATTCCTCGCGGTTGTTTTGTTTCAGCCGTTACGTATATCACTCATTAAGCTGCATCTTAATCTTCGCCTCTTGGCGGAAGGGTCTCATACATGTTCTATTTTCATGCCCAAATAATCAATTGCAATTTGTGTATATATTCTGATGATATATTTCCGTTATATTTACCATTTACGTTTTCTCTTACTATACGTAAGTTAAAGAAGTGATCCTCAAATGCTTAAAGTCTGGACCCACCTTGAAGGATATTAAAATTCATGCGACCCATAAGCAGTTGCGGTCCCTGTCAAAACTAACTGCGGGCTCACTAGACTATAATTAAATTTTTTTAAAATTAATTTAATACGATGCAGACACCGAGTATTTTGACTCAGTACCGGTAGCTTCTTTTGAGACTCGTATCCGGTATATCACGGACTCATGCAATGATCAATCGAGACTGGACTGGACCAAACAACGAGATATGCAGTGCAATAATAAGACTGGCAGTGCATGGATATCACTACAAACTCTGCAAAAATGCAAACAATCACGATCCGTCAAGGGACTGCGTGTGTAAGCTCTGTGATAAACCGTGTGAAAGATATAATTTCAGTGTCTGTTTAAAGAGAACAGAATCGTTGCTGGTATACAGCAGAGATATAAACTAATGCACTTTTGTGCGCGCTTTTCCTATTATTAAGCTCCAGTGCCGACCAACTTGGCAAATATTTTCTCCAGATTTTTTTTTTCAATCGTAAAAGCAAATTCTAGGTTCGAATTTCATTACCCGGACCCTTTTCATCATATTCAACATTTCAGAGTATCGTTAAAATAAATAATAAAAATACGCTACATGACCTTGGATGATAAATGCGTCTATAAATAAGGAAAAAAAATAGAAAGCATAAACTATTTAAAAATCATGGTAATTAAATTCCGTTGGAAAAACCAACACATTTGTCTAGCCACAAAAACACTACAAACACGAGATTATCGGATTGAGTAGTTGGTTTCCGCCGGAGTTCGTGTATCGCTGGTAGATTCACCAGCGACAAGAGACTTGAAAATAAGATACTTTTCCCTCTTCTCTCGCTGCTCTTTGAAACCGTCAATCTGATTTCAGGGCATTCGTACGCAGAAATTAACCAGTCGCTTCTTAAGCGTGCATATTCGACATTTTCGCGGCTGAAATAAATCGATGATTCAAATTATTTGGGTATTTAAGGAACTTTCCAAATGAAGTACATAAACTGTTTGTCGTTATAATTATCTACTATTTTTAATTAAATTAATTTTTCTTGGCGATTCAGTGAACCATTGAACATAGAGGTCGCGCCGCCATTGCGCATCAGTTATATCAAATTAGTACACTGTAATCACAGGTGAAAACATGTGTGGTATGTAATAGTGTATTTGTTATTGTAAGTTTAACCTCTCCCTTTTAGGTAATTAAGCCACCCGGATCTTATAGAGACATCATGTAGGGAGAGTATGTTTAAACTTTGGATTAAGTACTTAGTTTTTTACGCAAAAAGAGATGTAGAACTTATCCGAATAAAGGTTCAGGTCAATAGGGGGCCACCTCCTAGACAGCAGGAACATGTAAGATAACACGTTCCATTCATTCAAACATTCATACTGAAGAAGACCAATTTGATAAGATGATAATTATGATGGGCAAATGATGTTCAGGGACGATTTGGCCCTTAAAATCTCCCGAAAATTGTCTAAACTCACTGATAGTATTGTTTTAACAATTAATAAATTTAATTATCTATGAAAATAATATTAAGATTAACAAATATTTTCTTTTGTTTTGTTTTAAATATTGTACAAACGTAAAATTAGTTTTCTATATCTCATTATTTTTCTTTGCTTTATATATACATTAGACAGGGACAATTTAATATGTCTTGATTGTATACATTTTAATATTAGTTTTAGTATTAATTTTAACCAACATTAACTAGTTGCACTATAGATCGTAATATAATAGATATTATCTTTTTGATCAAATTTTTATTTAGTATTTAATATTAGAGTTCATTGTGATTGTTATATTCTGATGTAATATATGTTTGCCCTGGTGAGTGGAAGAGAAGGTCACATGGCCTTAACTCCACCAGGCTAAATAAATACATCTAAAAATAAATAAAATATGAGAAAAACCCTTAAAAATACACTATTCCGACCTGGAATCAAACCCCAGCTTACTGTAAATGGGGTAGCGTCGAGTTCAAAGCGGTGGACCTTAAAATAATAATAATAATAATAATAATAATAATAATAATAATAATAAATGTTTTTATAACTGACAGAGTTAAGGTCATATGTCCTTATATTATACTCAACTACCCTAGTGATGTAGGATATTCGATATGAATTTATGAACTGGAATTAAAGCCAAAACTGATATTAAATACTACTAACATAAAAATGGATTTAAAAACAGAAACTTGTTTTAAAATACTGCGCATATTATAAATACATGTATGTTTAAATAATATAATTAAGCGGGGTTCCTATAGTGTTTATCGTATCCCTTTTTTCCTTTCGCCATGTCTCTCATTTATTCAATTCATCTTTTCAATAGCCCTGACGAACATGGCCATTCTATTTTTTTTCTCACCATTGCATTTCAGTTCATTATTTTTCTCCTGTTCCCTACATTATAAGTCAAAGTTCTTTTGGCCAACCATCCTCTTCCATTCTTTTAAATAATAACAATACTATAATAACCTACCAGTTTCTATCTTCTCAGTACTTGCAAGAATCATTCCAGATTGTCTCCGAATTATTGTATTCGGTACAAGTTGCAATTTGGACACCCCGCATGCTCTCCTTAAGAAGTCCATTTCCAACGTCTCAATTAATAATTTGTAATTTATCAAGTACGTCATGATATTACAATAAAAAAGGACACAAAGTAGAGCTTTAGAATGATGCGAATTTTATCTTGAAAGTGGGTATTGAGCACTGGTCTGTTGTACTTACTTATTGGCACTATCGAAACGTAGGTCCATGGCCGCGCGGATATAAGCTCTCCATTCATCCCTATCCTGAGCTAATGTTTTCCAATCATTCCCTGTATAATCTACTTCCCTCAAATCATAGTTAATGTTATTCTCCCACCTATTCTTGGTCCACTAACTGGACCTTTTCCTTCTGGTTTTCCTACAAGAAGCTCCCATGCATGTCTTTCATTCCTCATTCGTGCCACATGTCCTGCCCATTGAAGTCTTCGAGACTTAACTTTTCTTATTATATCTGACTTCCTACAAAGACTATGTAGTTCACAGTTATGTAGTCTTCCCCATTCACCTCTATGTTCATCTCTCTTTGGTCCAAACATTTTCCTATGAACTTCATTCTAAAATACTCGTGATCTCCTTTTCTCCCTTAGAGTAAGAATCCCTCTTTCACATCCATATAATATTACATTTTATATCAAAAGTACATGGAAATCAAATTGAAAATAAAGATCTAAAACTGTAATAGATTTATTGGAGATCTTCTTGCAGTATTATAAAATGTTTGTGGGCCATTTATCACAATGTGGGACTTCGCGACCCTTGCAGTGGGTCGGGACTTACAGGTTGAGGAACTTTGGATTGAGGTATTCTGAGCTTAATCACATTTAATATAGTACCAACAATCTGCCTTTATATAGTGAAACATCACAATTCTGATTGTACTTAAAGTTGTCGAAATTGCAATAGTAAAACGTTCGTTTGTATAGAGAATTTACCAACCATTGCCCCACCATCAACCGTTAATAGGCTTAAAATGTGATGAGACAGTTCTCAATTATGTATGTCTGCTGATTGTAGGGTTAACTTGTACTGGATCATTGACCAAATAACGGAATAAAAATAGGTAGATTATTCCGCTAGTTGGATATACAAATACGTGTAGCAATGACAGAAACCCATTTTGGTCACTATTTAACTCATACCCCAAATGGTAGTCAATGACCAATCACGTTTCAATGAATGTGTTTTACAACCAATGGCAGTGGTGTTTTACCTCGCCCTCTATCGATTCCTCTTCATCAGCTCCTTCTTTTGTGATAAAGAAAGCTCCTTCTTTTTAATATTCTGAACAGCTCAGAGCATTATTTTCTCCAACAAGTACATTGAATATAGCAAAACATGAACAGATTCCACGATGTTACTGAGTTTTGTACTAAAAAATAAATTAATAACCTATAATGTTGGTTATAATATACAGTTTCATGTGTTTCATTATTTCTCCACTAGGGTACATTCCTCCAATATTGCGATCCTATTTGGCAATAAATAATATGATCAAGTTGCAGTGAATATACATAACTTCACATTTCTGAGTTGTTTTCAAAGATCGCCGTTTACATTAAATATAGAAATATTTTAAAATATAGGTAACTATATTTAGATAATGACTTTTGAGTAAACAACTTAATTTTATTCGTTAAATAGTCCTAACAAAACCACTCTTGATATCCAAGTCCTCTAGATAAATTGAAAATCACTCGTGACATTACTTATGAGAAATGAAAAGATAGGGATACATTTTTACAGATCATCGGACGATGTCACGGACATTAAGAGAAATTAGTATAAAGAGGAAGTAAAATCTAACTCGTAATTTCTAATTATCTGGCATTTATAATCAAGGCTATTGTGTTAATTACGGTTGTATTTAGTTATAACAATCTATAAATATTTTGTAGATATTTGAAATATTAGTTACGAATTAATAAAAAATATATTGTTGGCCACCATATAGGCCTATCTATATCAAGGAACAACTTTCTCAATTTTATAATATTTTTATTAGGAAATTCTCTACAATACAGTAGTTTTTATACAAGACATTGTAAATTTTACTCCTCCATACATCCCTATTCTTTGCATTATTCTCTGCTAATCCTCTCTTCAGGTGTCCAAACCATTGTAATTGTTTCCTTCCCATAAATTATACAATTGTTCCCTTAACGTTAATTTTTTTCTCGGATAATACCGTTTCTGTTTCTGTCTAATTTAGAGCATCGTGCAGATCTTCCTAAATAATATATTTCTGTAGATTGCAATTTTGACTTTAATTTGACATTAGTCCACGTTTCTGTTCCTTAGGTCATTAAATTTCTTACTATTGATTTATAAATATGGATTTTAGTTTCTTTGAATATCTGTTTTCATAACATCATAAGTAATGCCACGAGCGATTTATAATTTATCTAGAAGAATTTGGAAATCAAGAGTGGCATTCGTTAGGAATATTCAGCGAATAAAATTAAGCTATTTAGGCCTACTCAAAAGTAATTATTTAAGTACAGTTACCGGTGTTTTAAAATATACTTAATGTAAACGGCGATATTTGAAAACAAATCAGGAATGTGAGGTTATGTATATTCACTGCAATTTGATCATATTTTGTATTAAAATATATATGCAGTCAATATACCCATTTCACCAATTAATGTCTTAAAATGGTCAACAAGTTTCTACAGCCAAGCTGTCATTCTCAAGACCAGATATTGACTGAAGACAAAATTGATAATAAATAAATAAACAAATTCAGTTAAAAACAAACTACGTCACATGACGCAATCATTCATAAGTAAACAATACAATATACTAAAACTAATCCTCTTTTGTTTAAATTAAAGAAAAGAGGGCGCTGTACGGAATAGGGCCCTTGTCTTTATTCATGATTTTATCCCTATTTTTATAAATTTCCAAACTTTCAAGGACGTCAAGGAATTTGAAATCAATGACCGAACGAATCAGCCTAAGGTTACTTTTATTGATAGCATGACCGTAATCAGAAATATGCTGGGCAACTCCAGATTTTTCAATTCTGTTAAGTCTAAAATGGGCAATATGTTCATTAAATCTAGTTAAAATGGATCTTCTGGTTTGCCCAACATATTTCATATCACAGTCATTGCATCCAATTTCATAAATACCAGATTTCTTTAAACAATCGACTTTATCTTTAGGGTTTCCAAGTACACTATTTAATGTCAAAGTGGAAGTAAAAATCAATTTAGTATCTAATCCTTTGAATATCTTGTTCAAACCTCTAGTTAAAGAGGGAACGTACGGCATAATTGCAAAATTAGCTTTATTAATAGGAGAATGGAAGGCTGTAGAATCAGTAATAAGTTTTCTAAATTCAAATTTACGAATCAAATTATCAATAATATTTTCATTGAAACCATTACACTTAGCGATATCTTTAATGGTTTGTAATTCCTTATTATATCTATTTTTACTTAACGGAAAAGTGGTAAGACGGTGGACTAAAAAATTGAACTGGCCATTTTATGTTGATTACAATGGTAAGAATCTGCCGTGATATATCTAAATGTACCAAGAAGATCACTTGTGTATTAAATATTTTGTATTGTCAAATTGGATGGCAATATTGTAAGAATGCACCCTAGTGGGGAAATAATGAAACAAACCAAACTGTATATTATGATCAACCTTATAGGTAATTAATTAATTTTTTAGCAAACAACTTAGCTAAATCAAGGAATCTGTTCATTATTTGCTATATTCGGGGTATTTGTTGGAGAAAAATAACATTGACCAACAAAAATGAACTTTTTTCTTTCACAAGAATAAAAATATAAGATTTTAGAAGTATTTTTCATCCTGAATTTAAATATCATTTCAGTTTTTTTTTACCAGGCAAGAGTTTTCTGTGATATTCATTTACATTTTTTTTTATAATTTTTTATAATTTTTAATAAAATCCATCTAACTCTAACTCATTCTGACTTACCTATAAAGTGGTAGATAGTGATTTTCGGGCATATTTTGCATTTGGAACATCTCTCTTCTTGGTCCAACAGTAGTCAGCCAGCATATTAGAACTCCACTTGCCTTGGTACCTCTTTTCTATTGTGGAAATTTGCTGATGAAAACGCTCACCGTGCTCATCAGAGACAGCCCCAAGATTTTCAGGAAAGAAGTCTAAGTGAGAGTACAAAAAGTGCATTTTTAAGAACATGTCGCAAAACATGACAGGTCAAAGAGAATGCTAAGATCAATTTTAAAATAGTAGCTGTCACGAAAAACTGTGCCTGGTGGAAAAATTCTGACTACATTTCTGCATGAAAAATGCACTAGATTCAATAATTAGATTTCTTGTTAAGAAAACCTTGTCGACCAGTGTAATATTCTGAGCTGTTCAGAATATTAAAAAGGAGGAGCTTCCTTTATCACAAAAGTAGGAGCTGATAAAGAGAAATTGTTAAAGAGCGAGGTGAAACACGACTGTCATTGGTTGTAAACCAAAATTAATTGAAACGTGATTGGTCACTGAGGCATGAGTTAATAGTCCCAAAAATTCCATTCAACATTGCTATTACTGATCGACCTTTAACCGCTGCTCATTGGAAAAATATAAAAAATGCTAAAAATATTCTTCAATAGATAAAAATCATAAGTTAAATAAATATTATATACTATGTTACATTAAAACTCCCTTTTACTCACTTGAATTATAAAACTTTGTAAGCACAAAGTGTAGGAATGTTTGTGTTATTCTCAATTGGTAACGATGAGATTGTATTTGACGGCTCGTGAAGCTTTCAGAGGTCGTAAGCCAGCATTTTATGGAGCGGGTCAAAAGTCAGTGGACAAATGGAGAGAGTAAAGTTTCATTCAATATAACGATCAAGTTGCTAGTTCCATTGCGGTTGGGAAATACAACTGTAAAAACAGGTTCTCAGTAAAACGAATGACGTATCTCGTTAATTTGTAACTAAATTTTTAAAGAAGATTTCTCTTAATTATTCTCACACTTTTCATTACTAGCGAAAAACGAGAAAAGTACGCTGTTTTACACAAATTATATACCTATGTACGAGAGTCCTGTCGACTCAGGGATAATTTATATATACAGAGTAATTCTAGATATCTGCGTTAAAATTCTAGTAAACATTGCACATGTCTGATGCGTCATTTAGAAGCTTTGTGACTGTGCACAAGCTTTATAAATATACAGAGTGATTCAACAGGTTGTGAACACATTTCAGGTGCTTATAGAGGGGTAAAAATACAACAACGTTTGATTAGTAACTTATGGTCTGGAAAGTAGTAGTAGTAGTAGGACCTTATTAGACAAAAAGTAAGATATTTACAATATTATTTACAAATATGGGTCGCACGGGCAATAAGCCGTACGTGCTGTTGACAGTCCGTTACAATAAAGTAGTAATTGCTACTAGTGTGAATAAAAATAAACAACAAAAAAAGCAATAACATTACAATTACATAAAGAAAACGCAATAATATTACAATTAAATAATAACACAATAGCATTATACACTCAAAAAAACCATAAAATTACAATTACATAAAGAAAACACAGTAATATTACAATTAAATAATAACACAATAGCATTATACATTAATTAATTTATATATAATTATTAAGAATTAATGTTATTGCATTTTGATAACATATATTTATTCATGAATGAGTGTTGTTCTTATTTTCCGCGTTTTTTCCAGAAATCTACCCAAGTTTATCCAATTTTCTAGATTTACCAATAACTCGTAGCATGCCAATCTTTCCCGATTTGAATTTAGAAATCTTTCCGGTAATAACTGACGTCTCCAATATTCTAAATCATTACATTGTCCTAACATATGTATCTCATCTTCAAATTTCCAGCACATTGGACATATTCGCATATCGTGATCGTCGCTAATTTTTTATCCTGGGTCAGTACAAGCATGGGAATGTCTGGATGGACAACAAATTATTTTGTGCGCACACTTAAGGTAATGTAAATGTATTCACCAATTTGGTTTTACAACACTCCGTGCTGAAAATATCTTCCACCACATTGAATACAGGTATTTTGTTCCACGTTAGCAAGAACTTCCTCTTCCATAGCGACTGTTTGAATTGTACGTGGCCAGCCTACATGATGCAATGAATGCAAGGAACCTGTCTCCCGAGTCGGTGGTGAACATTTTGAAACGTTCGAGAATGTGGTTGACGTCTGTTCGGATATCGTGAGCTGTACAGGCCTTGAGCTTCGCGTACATTACCATTTACTTTACCATTCATGTAATGCATGCCTCGAAGTTCTGACTACGTGTATTTTCACGAAAACCCCAAATCTTCATAAGTAATGCCACGAGTGATTTCCAAATTATCTAGAGAATTTGGAAATCAAGAGTGGCATTTGTTAGGACTATTTAACGAATAAAATTAAGCTGTTTACTCACAAACCATTATTTAACTATAGTTATTTTAAAATATTTATATATTTAATGTAAACGGCGATGTTTGAAAACAAATGAGAAACGATAGGTACGCTTCATATGCTTGTTTTGTTTATCACTGCAACCAGATCATACTATTTATTGCCAAAGGAACGCAATATTGTAAGAATGCTCTCTAGTGGAGAAAAAATGAAACACATCAAACTGTATATTAATTCATTTCTGATGTCGTATGATGTAAATATGACAATTATATTTTTCTAGATTGTTACCTGGGAAAAAATACATTTAAGAAAGTGCAAACAGTGGTTTCTTTTTTTGGTGGTATAATCAATTGCTACAAATGTTTTATATTAACTCCCGCATGCGGCATGTGTTGACATTCATGCACTATATATACAATCTGGTAGCCGTATTTCCCACAGGCTCAGTCACTGCAAAATAATGGTCATACCTGTTCAGAATATTAAAACGGAGGAGCTTTCTTTAATATGGTAATTATAACACTGATAAATATTTCGTGAACACGGCTCTGATTGGTTGTAAAACAGAAATCATTGAAACGTGATTGGCCATTGACACCCAGTTGGGGCATGAGTTAAATAGTCAATGTAATGCTGTAGTGGACCTCTACGATACACTGCAGATACCGTACTGAAATGAAAACAGCCTATAGAGCGCACGAATGACTATCAGATGTGAACAGAAGAATACACAAGTGCCGTACTGTACTAAACGGTATGACAACATAAATTGATAAAGTAGTGTATCGAACTCAGTGCCTCTCTGAAAAGTAAGCTTAGACCCGCATTTAAGTTCCCGACTTTCTCAGGCTTGTACTGACCCAGGATTACTTTTCAGGCCATAAGTTATTAGTCAACGTTGTTGTACTTCGACACCTCTACAAGCTCCTGAAATTTATGCACAACCTTTTGAATCGCCCTGTATGTATATATATAGGGAAGTGAGCAAACATGGAGTAGAATTTAGTTATTGAAATAAAAATACAAACCAATTATAGTACAAGTTAAATATATTTATTAGTAATAAGTCATATATTGTTGCTTGAACATAGTAACACTTTATGTTTCATTAGTAAATAACGGTATCAAAAGTCTATAAAAATAAAATAATTGTAGTGATACTTCTGTATGGGATAGATATACGGTATTATGACAGCTGCCGCCGTCTTCCGGAAACCAAACGCCATTCCTCTCTATCCATCCACTGATCTTCCTCCAAACCTCTGATAATCATATCCGTGGATCCATTGGCATGATGTTTGGTTTTTTAGCATATTTTATTTTTATGATGAAGAGAAGCTGGCCCGTTGCATCAACCCCCAACCTGGGGGATGGATAATTTTTGTTCAAGATTTCTTTCTCTAGCCTTTGATAGTGTAGTATCTTACTGCAAGGCGGCAGCGCTAGTTTTAGTTCACCCTGGATATTTTATTAGTAATAAAATGCATAGAAACCAAGGAAAATTATATATTAGGCAGCCTAAAATTATAAATTCATAATAAAATACCTTTAAATCATTTATGTATCTCATATCAAATATACATAAAAATACAGGGAAAGATAATTCAATTTACTCTATTTAATATATCGATTATATATAAAACATTATTTGATCAATATTAATACTATATTTGAAAAATAAATTAATTTATAATTGCTAAAATAATACGTATCACTACTGAGGATTATATTAGCAGTACAAACTCATAAAATATGACATTAAATCTCACTAATATGAAAGTGACCTGAGAAAATATTTCAGTTTCAGAGATACAGCGACGACGTTCGTTTGAATGGATCGGCACACCCTCCCCAAATGGTGGTATGTTCCCTAAATATATTTTTGTTACACGCCGAGCTCTGCACTTCATGTAGCTTGTCGCAAACTACTATTGCTTCTTATTCCATTTCTGAAGGTTTTCTTTTTTAACTCTTAACAAACTTCAATTAACATTAAACATTTCGCTTTTTGTACATATTTTTCACTGCGATATTATTGGTAACATATACTTCTTTAAATACTCAAATATTATATATTATTGTTCATATTATTATTGTTATTAATTATATATTAATTAGGTTATGTAGAATTATAAGAATTAATGATATTACATTTTGATAACATATTTATTTATTCATGAATAAATGTTGTTCTTATTTGCCGCGTTTTGTCCAGAAATTTACCCACGTTTATGCAATTTTCTGGATTTACCATTAACTCGTAGCATGCCAATCTTTCACGATTTGAATTTAGAAATATTTCCGGTAATAACTGACGCCTTCGATAATCTTAATCGTTACATTTTCCTTATATATGTATCTCGTTTTCAAAGCTCCCGCACATTGCACATATTAGCATATCGTGAACGTCGCTAATTTTTAGAAATTTCCGTGCCCCTAGCCTAAACCAAGCAAGCCCAGATCTCTCTTTAAATCCTAGGTTGAAGAGGATTTCTAAAGAGTGTTTCAGACGTTTAGACGATTGACGCAGGGAAAACGACTGGTAAGTTCCGTGTGTGATTAGAAATCCTACAACAGGACAGAGGATTAATAATGTGAGAGAGATAGGGATATTGCATAAATGTCGAAAGTTAGAAATGTAGAGGAGTTCTATTTTAATATACCTCATTGTGCAAAGTTTCAGAGTGGAACGGTCACAATAACGTCCGTGTTAACAGATCCATTCACTTGCCATATCGTGCTCTTTTCTTTTTCGTATTTCAACTGTGAATTTGAGCCATACCTACGTATAATCGCTATTTTTTCTTTTATTACATTACTTTTTTTTTCAATTTTGTGTTTTTCATTTAACTTTGTCAAGTTTATACCGGACAAAGTAATTCGCTGCCATTCGAAAAGGTAGTTCATGGCCGCGCGGACGTAAGCTTTCATATTTAGGCCTATCTCTATCCTATTCAAATGTCTCCCAATATTTTCCTGAATCATTCACTCTCTCAATTCATATTTAATGTCCGCTCGTTCTTTAAGTTTTCCCTTCGGTTTTGATACAAGAGGGTAAAATTAAATTGGAATATATCTACAGCCGTACTGGCTGTAATGTATAATTCCCAAATATGTCTTCTTAATAAAGGAGCCGGCATTTGCAAGATAGAAGCATGGCTTCACAGCATTTGGTGGATGGGAATTACAATGTATATAGAGAAAGATTTGCGTTTAGATCGGTACTTGCTCAGGTAGCTCAGTTGGTAGAGCACTTGGTCTAGAGAACCAAGGGTCCCGGGTTCAAGTCCCGGTCTGAGCGTATAATTTTTCTCTTCAAACATGATCTACATAGTAGTAATATTTGAAAATTATTTTAAAGATAAAACTTTTAAAGAAATTTGAGGCCAACCGGAACCTTTATAAATATTATAATAGTTACACATATATTATAGGAACATTATTAGAAATTTCATGCGCCTCTTTCATTACCCATTCTTACCACATGTCCTGTCTACCGTAGTCTGTAAGTTTAAATGTTCTTATTACAATTGGATCAGAAGCCTGGATACATAAAAAACAAGATCTAAGAAGGATAACGGCGGCAGAAATGAAATTTTTGAGATCTGTTAAAGGGTGCACTAAGGAAGACAGAATCAAGAACACAGAAATAAGACAGGAACTTGAAATATTTGCAATAACTGATAAAATAGATACATATAGACAAAAATGGAAGCAACACATAGACAGAATGAATGAAGATAGATATCCAGAACAAATAACAAAATACAAACCTAAAGGCACCCGAGATGTGGGCAGACCTAGAAAGAGATGGGCTGAAGTCGGAACGGGTCAACAGACCTAATCCATGAATGCAGATGATGATGATGATGATGATATTACATTTGGTTTACCATAAAGACCATATAACTCGCTGGTATGTAGTTTTCTCCATTCACCTCTCTGTTCATCTCTCTTTAGTCCAAATATATTCCTAAACAATTTATTCTCAAATACTCTTAATATTTTGGCTTCTCTTAATATAAGAGCCCACATTTCGCATCCTAGTATAACTGTGATAATACAGTAAAACTTGTTTAATCCGCAACGTGAATAATGCGGAAAACTGTCCAATGTGAACAAGTTTATTGGTCCCGGCGAAATAATAGTAATTTTACGTGTATTTATTTTGTATAGAAAGGAATTTAACCCACGCGGAAACGGAAGGATATTTGTACACAATTCATGAAAGAAACATAAGGCGGAACGACTGAGAGAGAAATAAATTAGTATATACTTCATTGAATTCCCGTTAAGCTTAAATAACAATAAGGGATGATTCCTGCCGCCTGGTGAAGTAGTTTTTCTACCTGTATCTGAAATTTTCTTTCGACCTCACTACACACCCGTTATGCGAAATACAGGTTCGTTAAAAAATCATTCGCGTGTGACATCTGTCTTACAAATAACCAGTGCACTGTAAAATCTTAAATTAGTTTAAGATCTGAGACCGATTGTGTACGTATCTTTAACAGGTAGCGTTCTGAGTTGTCGGAATAAAGATGGCTAAATCGTATGCATCATTATCATTAAACGAAAAACTGAAAGTGATTGAAGATAAAGAAAAACAAACTCTCAATGCGCGAAATAATTACTAAATTTAAATGTGGAAAACCCTAAGTTTTAGAGATTTTAAAGCACAAAGAAAAAATAATTAATGAATGGATGCAAGGGAATGATCAAACGAAGAGGAAAGCAAAAACAAAAACAAAATAATAATAAAATAAATAAAAATAAAAATGAAGAAATCAATGAAGTAGTGTGGGAGTGTTTTACAACTGCACGATCAAAAACATTTCCACATTTCCGGACCGATGCTCCAGAGTCAAGCTCTAGCTGTCGATATATCCCTAGAGACTACGATTTCAAGGTACGTAAAAAGACATATACGGTACTCTATAATCTAATATTGGTTAATAATTTATTGTTTTTTATAATACGGAATTTTGTCTAATGTGAAAAGAAAAATTGGTCCCATGCGATTCCGCTTTGAACAAGTTTAAAGATAAGTTGGATTGACAAGAGTCCATCTAACACGTAATACCATGCCTTTTCAGATTTCAGCCTATGTTTAATTTATATATGTATCTCATTCCTGTTTGTAGTTCAAACCGGACTATAGATGATATTTCAAATTAAATACTTACAATGACAATACTAATAAAATTCATTGTTAAAACCGTTGAGGTGGAGAGTCATAAAATAAAATAAGTTAAAATATACCTTCTTAGGTAAAATCCGTCGTCCTCAACTTTAATCTTTATCATAAGTAATGCCACGAGTGATTTCCAAATTATCGATAAATTCACGACTCACGAAGTGAGGAGTGAATTTATCTAGAGAATTTGGAAATCAAGAGTGGCATTTGTTAGGACTATTTAACGAATAAAATTAAGCTGTTTACTCACAAATCATTATTTAACTATAGTTATTTTAAAATATTTATATATTTAATGTAAACGGCGATGTTTGAAAACAAATGAGAAACGATAGGTACGCTTCTACTGCTTCATTTGTTTATCACTGCAGCCAGATCATACTATTTATTGCCAAAGGAACGCAATATTGTAAGGAGGAGCTTTCTTTAATATGGTAATTATAACACTGATAAATATTTCGTGAAACACGACTCTGATTGGTTGTAAAACAGAAATCATTGAAACGTGATTGGTCATTGACTCCCATTTGGGGCATGAGTTAAATAGTCAATGTAATCTTTATGCCTGTAAGCCATTCAGAACATCCGTTCCATCTTCAGCAGGTCACTCTTCGCTACAACACGACAACGTCACATTAGAACCAGCTGCATCAACCATCATACTGGATGTTGTAGCGAAGAGTGACCTGCTGAAGATGGAACGGCTGTTCTGAAAGGCCTACAGGCAACGCTCATTATAAAAATATTTAGAAATAGAAAATGTCTGGAAATGTTACTAATATTTACTATATTAGTGGTACGTATTTCACCAAAATTTGCTTCCAAACAAGTTCGGTACGACATCCAATGATTCAATGAACTTAAAAAAAAACATAGTAAGTCTCGGCTCCGTTGTGCAAAGTGGTTAGACATACTCTCTCCGCCTCTGGATCCCGAATTCCCGTCTCGGTCACATAATCACATCATGTGGATTTCATGTTGGACGAAACGGAGCTAGGTCAGTTTTTCTAGAGGATTTCTCCTATTTTCTCTTACTAAAAATTTAATTCCAATACTCGTCTCATTCGTTTCATTTCATCTGCTCCTACGATGTTTCGTTACGTCTATTCAGACATCCGTGTATAACACCGATATTCAATAATATAGGCTTCATCTCACCTCATCCCTCGACTCGGTATTACGCTGGACACAAGTAAAATGTTTACAAAAATAATGAATAGTTGTAATGACGAATAGTGTAATTCAATTATTTCAGCAAGTTTCTTAATTACTCAGTTTGAATCTTGAATGTATTTTCCCTCTTAAATCTCG
Organism: Diploptera punctata; assembly: GCA_030220185.1. NCBI lineage: Eukaryota > Metazoa > Arthropoda > Insecta > Blattodea > Blaberidae > Diploptera > Diploptera punctata. The sequence goes on from JASPKZ010008449.1 coordinate 56,588, forward strand.
CATGGGCACACTTTAGAAGCACGGAAGTGCATTTTTTATGATCCCAAGAAATCAGTCAGTTTGGCAGAGACGGGAGAGTCGATTGAGAAAATAATGTATTTTCACATCTCTTATCGATGGTGGAACATCCAGTTCAAATGTATGAATTGTTCTGTTGGAAGTCAACGACTCAATCCAAAAGTTCCGAATAAAGCTATAGCGAGAGAAGTTTAGGATACTGCATTGTATTTATTGGGATTTAGGTTCTTTAAGCATCATAACTAACCTACACTTATCGAACCCGGTGGTTCATGGCCGCGCGGACATATGCTTTCCATACTTCAGAATAATGACAACATATTTTAAAAACATTCCCTGTATAAGCTACATACCTCAAAGCATAGTTAATTTTATTCTCCCACCGCAATTTTTGTTATTGAGATTTTCTATTTCTTCTTGTACCCTATTAAACTAACTTAAACATTTAAATTAAAATCCTTTATAAAATTCCGTTATAATTATAAAATTTGTACCTATAAAGATCCATCTTCTGCTGTTGATGGAACCTGATTCGGAAAGGGCCTTCAATAAAAAAAATAATCGAGTTGAAGACGGCATCTTACAAGTACTAATTTCATAATTTTATATAATAATTTAAATATAATTTTAAGCGTAATGTATTAGAATTCACATTTGGTTTTTACAGCACCCCCACTACTTCCAAATTAACTGATATTATTAAACCCAGAAATTCATGGCCGCGAGGATATTAGCTTTCCATACATCCCTATTCTTAGATAATGTTTTCTAATAATTTCCGGATATAATACACCTCCTACAAATCGTGGTTTAATATTATAATCTCATTCATTCTTCGCCTACCTGGTCTCCGCTTTCCTTATGATTTAGGGACAGTAAGTTTCCATGCCCTTCTTTCATTTAACATTCCTGCCATATGTCCCGCTCATTACAGTCTACGATACTTAACTGTTTTTATTATATCTACTTCCCAATATCTCAGTGAACTTCCCCATTCACCTATCTGTTCGTTTGTCTTTGGTCCAAAAATTTTCGTAAGAAGTTTATTTTCAAATACTGGCAATCTTTTTCTCTCTTTTCTTAAGGTAAGAGATCATGTTTTTCATTCATATCCCATCCATAGTAATTCTGCCCGAAGGCAGGTCCTTCACTGCAATCATAGCATTTTCATGCCATGCTTGCAGCTTTACTAGGGAATTGTTGTAGGTGTGGTAGCTTCCCGTTGCTTTCACACCGGTGAACGGTGAAGAATGATGGTGATGATGATGATGATGATGATGATGATTGCGATGGCCATATCATTTCGGGGACCGTTTGGGCCTTAACGTTTTCCTGACATTTGTCTTACAGGTGAGGAAAAACCCCGATAAAAACCTCACCCAGAAAAACTGCCCCGACCGGGGATCGAACCCAGGCCCCTGCGTGACAAGGCAGCACGCTACCTCGAGACCACAGCGGTGGACTCTCATTCATATAACTATAATAATAGCATTTCTATATATATTTCTAGTTTTAAAATGTTTTTGTGAGAAGTTGGGAAAACAAGAGTGCATGAAAATGTGAATATCAGCTTTAAGGACGCTGTTGTAATAATTCATCATGAAATTGCGGCTTACAGAATTTAGATATATGATTTGATATTACATTTATATAAACCACTTTCATTAATTATAATATATAAACACACGAATGTGATTTTAAATTATATGGGAAATAGGAATTTAAAATGTTTACTCGGAATAATAATTCATTTTTGTGGCAGATCAGGTTTGTGAAACAAATTACAATACCCTATCATTTTTATATGAAACATACTTTATGGTCGGTCTCGAATAAAAGTTCAAACACACTTTTTTGTTTTATTTGGAAAGTTATGCGTGTTTGGTTTTTGTATGTATTTTATGTGTATTGGACATACCATGAAAAATCTGTGACATATTGTAATGTATTGCATTGGGGAATGTGGTCACCTACATTCAAACAGTCCCTGACCCCTTTTCCTCCCAGTGGAAATGAATTTATCTACATCCTCACGGGACTTTCAGACGTATTTAACGGACTGTGAAATTAAGTTTGTATATTTTTGGCAATTAAACGGAAGTTTTAATACTTGTAACTAATAATTAACTGTTTCAAACAAAGTTACAGATATCCACATATACAGAGTGACTCATATATACAGAGTGTTGCGAAAACAACATCGGCAATGGAGGTGAGATGTGTTGATCATTTTTTAAAAGGTATCCATGTCTGGAAATTATGCGTTTTCCCACTATAAGTAGCTAACTTCTCAAGAGCACCGTTAGTTGGATTTCAAGACTCAATACTTGACAATACTGTCAAAGGCACATCAACGTTTCAAAATATACACCTCCCATCTCATTGCGGAACGCAGATAGGCGGTATAGTGATTGGCGCACACATTCAAATACGCCTGGCCTCGTTTGAATTATTTCTACAGTAGTGCGAATTTGGGCTATACGATCCATACGTGACTCTACTGAAGTCTGATAAACAGACTGTTTCATGTCGTCCCACAAAAAAGTAGTCGAGAGGGTTAAGATCAGGTGATCTCGGAGACCATGGGACTGGACCCTCTCTGCCACTCCATCGACCTGGATACATGGTATCCAAATATCTCCTCACATTGGCATGAAGCGAGCTCGAGATCAGTTGTGTTGCAGACACATTCCGTTGCGAAGTTACGTATCACATGTTCCGTACCTGTGTTGTCACGTAAGAGTCTTCAAATCTTTCGAACTAACACTGATCTTGCGACAAAATTAACTAGTCATAGTGTCAAAACTCATCATTTCCGGACATTCGTACTTTATTAAAAAATTATTAATGTATCTGAATATACTACTCACCTCCGTAGGCGGTGTTTTTTTTGCAACGCCCTGTATGTAGGCTCTGTTATGCATTCCGTGAAGCATCTCAGAAAAAAAAACTATATTCAAAATCCCTGTGATGCCGCAATTCAATTATTGTGATGTTTAAATAAACGAACTTAGCAACGGACTGTCAGAAAAAATTATGTAATCATAATAATAACCGTATCCAGATTCATTATAACGTCCGTAGATACGAGGGGAATTTTATTTCTTTCTTTACCTTAGATTAGTAACTCCGTTTATAGGTATATTTACATGCATCATGCCATTAGGTTCTTCGAAGACACAACCTGTACCTACCTTCTATTTTGACAGACTGAGTGAAGGGAATTTTATATATCACTTTGTGTCTAGGTGCAATTCCCTTAACTTATGTTATCCTTTAATCTGGCATACTGCTGTCCATATACAGAGAGGATCTCCCGACCAACGGCCGGGCTAGCGGGAAAAGTGCATGCGGCCGCTGAGTCCCCGCTTCGCGTCACACGGCAAAGCAACTGTACGGCTCTTTTTTCGTACTTCTTTCACTTGGTGCGTGCATGACCATGAAAATAGCGAAAATAATTTACATATGACCGGAGATGTTTAAAATGGTTGCAAACGTAAAAGTTTCGTATCTCGCAGTTTCTTGTGCAAGTCGTCATAGGATTTTTGTTGACGGTGTTATAATCTTTCTCCAATTTAATATAATTTTTCTCAGTAAGCACACGTTTTGCTACCTTTGGTTCCTTATCGAAAACAGAACCCGTTTATCTAAATTTGTTTACAAGTCGTCGAACGGTATCTCTCTATTTGGAGGATTTATATCTGGAAATTGTGTGCTCGGAATCGTCTGACGACTTCTCTGCAAGACTCTGTTTTCACATAAACATCGTAAGTAATGCCACAAGCGATTTCCAATTTATCTAGAGGATTTAGAAATCAAGAGTGTAATGAATAAAATTAAGTTGTATACTCACAAATCATTATATAAATGGTTATTTTAAAATATTTATATATTTAATGTAAACGGCGATGTTTGAAAACAATTGATAAATGTTTGGTTATGTTTCATTTGTTCATCCACTGCAACTAGAACATCTTATTCATTGCCAAATAGGATCGCAATATTGTAAGAATGCACCCTAGTGGAGGAAATACGAAACACACCAAACTGTAGTTTATAAACAACATAATAGGTTATTAATTATTTTTAAGGAAACAATTCCGTAAAATAAATATTTAAAAACATAATTATCGAACACAAACTCATCAAATGTATAGTTCGAAAGAATATGTTCATTATATGCTATATTCAACGTATTTGTTCTAGAGTCAGTCACTGCAAAATAATGCTCTGACCTGTTCAGAATATTAAAAAGGAGCAGCTTTCTTTATTTTGGTAAACATAATTGGATAAACATCGAGGTGAAACACGACTGTGATTGGTTGTAAAACAAAATTCATTGATACGTGACTGGTCATTGACTCCCTTTTGGGGCATGAGTTAAATAGTCGTAATAAATACCCTATACTGTACTGTAAATACAGGTCGAGTCATAATAACTATGAACTAAGACCACAAATACAAGAATTACACAACGCGCGTTTCACCTTACAAGCATTTAACTCAACTGTCTCGCCAGGCGGTTAAGTTTCAATATTTTAGGCGGTGCGAGTTTATGACTCAGAGTGATTCGTGCAGTTTCTATGCTGCATGACGCGGATTGAGGACTCAGCGGCCGCATGCACTTCTCCCGCTAGCCCGTAGGTCGGGAGATCCTCTCTGTGTAAGGGAGGCTGCCACTACACACGTGTCTTATTTGGTTCAAAGTTTCTGAACTTTCCCTACATACATTTTCTCAGGGAATTTATTTGTATTATATTTATTTATTTAAGGTGAAAGGTGCACGGACCTGTTTGGCCGTTTGTGCCTGATATTTTATTTATCGACGATTCAACTTAGAGTAGAGAGGATCGACAGTCCTGTTGTAGGTGAGTGATTTATTCTTGTTCTAATATGTGCGGTAGATTGATATCTACTCATATGTTATATCCAAGGAAACTTATAAAATTAATAAAGGTTAAAATAAATAATAATTTATCCTTCTATTGAACCAGTACAAAAACACATATTGAAGATTGTAACTATACATAAATATTAGTAATAGTAAATTTAAAAAATAAAGTAATGGCCCAGTATGACAAACAAATGGAAAGAACAAAAAATATTATTAAATGACAAATGCTAGAACAAGTAAAATATGTCAATTATCTATATGTATCTTTAGATTGTAATAGAGAAATAGACATAAATAATAAATTACAAATATTTCAATATATGTGGCACCTTTAAAAAAACACTGGGAAAGAAAGTAAGGAAAGAAACACATTTAAATATTTTAAAGTATTGGCTGTACCTACAATATTGTATGTCTCAGAAATATGGACTCTGAATAAACAGTCAATTAAAAGAATAGAAGCAGCAGAAATGAAATATTTACGATTCGTGTCAGGATATAGGCCTACTTTAATGGATAAAATACGGAGTGAAGATATCCGTAAAGAAGTACAAATATTCAGTTTGACGAATAAAATAGAAGAGAGTAGGAGAAAATGGCATGAACATGTCTGCTGGATTGCCTACGGAAAGTCTGAACTATCAACCAAGAGGAGGAAAAAGAGATCGGAGACACCCACGAAAGAGATGGACACAGCTGCTATAATATTTGTTGCCGAAACGTTCCTTGCATGAAGAAGAAGAAGAAGATTAAATTATAGAACTTGAAAAGTTATGATTTCAAAAATACAACATACATAGCTCTTAAAATTATATTAAGTTATAAAATATAAATATTATGTTACAAAATTTTAATTCCCTTTCTTTATAATCCCCAAACTTACTACATTTATTATATATGCGGTTGAAAGCGCAAATTAATATATGCACAATTTATAAATAATGGTCAGGATAACTTAAACATAAGTTAAAGAAAATACAATTTAGTTTTATTTTGAATATTTTTAACTTCTGCAACCCGAAATTTGTTGTGATAGAGTATAAGAACAGAAGAACAATTTTTAGTTTCATCAAAACTCTTGCAAATAGAGTGTGCGGTAGGAACTCTGTAACAGCAAATTCTGCTCCATTAGATATCTAGCCCTGTAATCTGTTCTACTTTAAATAAATTGAGAAGATCCATCCATAGCAATTCTGCCCGGAGGCAGGTCCTTCACTGCAATCATAGCATTTTCTTGTTATGATTGCAGCTTTATTTGGGAATTGTAGGTGTGGTAGCTTCCCGTTGCTTTCCACACCGGTGAAGGATGATGATAATGATAAGGATGATAATGATGGTCATATGATTTCGGGGACCGTTTGGGCCTTAAATTTTTGCTGACATTTGTTCTTACAGGTGAGGTAAAACCCCGATAAAAACCTCACCCAGAAAAACTGTCCTGACCGGGGATCGAACTCGGGTCCGCTGCGTGACAAGGCAGCACGCTACCTCGAGACCACAGCGGTGGACATTGAGAAGATGAAAGTCAAATAATTAAAATATAATATTTAACATTATATTTATTTTTAACATTAAAATATGAATACTTTGTGAAAATTATTATTATTATTATTATTATTACTATTATTATTATTATTACTATTATTATTATTATTATTATTATTATTATTATCATTATTATAATTCGTCAACCATGCAATTGTGCCCGATGTAATGATAGGTCGAGCGATGAGATGAAATCCCTATTATTGAATTTCTCTAATTTACATGAATGCCGGCTAGCGAGTCCTGTCCCACTATAACAGGGGAAGATGAAAGTAAATTAAACAAAATGTATATATGAGTTTTGGAGAATTGTTGGAATGAAATTTTGGCAGGGAAAAATGGGAGAAATCCACAGGAAATCTGTCCTGACCCTCCATGAACTTTATATGAAGTGACCGAAACACGAACTTGGGATTCAGAGTTTGGGGGCGTCGGAGCCGACGCGACGTGAATAATTAATATTGAGAACTAGCTAATGTCTGGTGTGCGCTTAAATAAATTAAATGTGTTTTTATGTTCAGTCGAATAAGTAAAAAAATTAATTTATATCGTAGTATTATTTTTAGAATCACCGTGCTTATTACACGACGTTGCCCGGGAGTTTACTTGTCCCGATCATCTTGGTATAAATTAACTCAAAGACAAAAAATATTATTTTGAGTTATTATTAAAAGATAGCCCACCGCTGTGGTCTCGAGGTAGCGTGCTGCCTTGTCACACAGCAGGCCCGGGTTCGATCCCCGGTCGGGGCAGTTTTTCTGGGTGAGGTTTTTATCGGGGTTTTTCCTCACCTGTAAGACAAATGTCAGGAAAACTTTAAGGCCCAAACGGTCCCCGAAATCATATGGCCGTCATCGTAATCATCATCCTTATCATTATCTGAATCAACATTATCATCCTTCACCGTGTGGAAAGCAACGGGAAGCCACCACACGTAGAATTCCCTAGTAAATCTGCAAGCATAGCATGACAATGCTATGATTGCAGTGATGGACCTGCCTTCGGGCAGAATTACTATGGATGGAGTAAAAGATAGACGTATGCTGTCGTGGACGGTTTTGTAGATTCTGGCACATTAATTGGTGTACTTGTTATTGTTTATGAAACATGAGTCATTTAAGCATCCAAGAACCTTTTAAGTGCACCCATAATGTACTTTTTTCTAGCTCCGGCCCTATAGTACGTAGGTAATATATTATATACGTTAATTGTCTCAGAAAAAATATCTAAATGATGGTGAAAATCCCACTCAAATCAGTTAAGTAGTTTCAGAGTGCATAAAGGACAGGCAGACAGACAAATATTCATTTTTACACGCTTTATATTAGCTGGACCTGTATATGTATATATAACGGAATCTTTCAACACGATTTTAACCCACTTAAAAGCATTGGATCGACTTGAAACTTTGTATACTTGTAAAGGACCACTGACGATACAATCATTTCATAAATGTTTTCTAAGATCCTGGCCAGAATCATCATGACATCAAAAAAGTAAAGACCGGGGTAATTGGTTGCTGACTTATCGACTTTTTATTCCATCGTTGTAAGAAATTAATATTATATCCTCTGGTAGCTCGGTTGGTAGAGCGGTGGACTGCAGTGGTATATAATTTCAGTAATCCGTAGGTCGCTGGTTCAAATCCGGCCCGGAGGATTTTTTAGAACTAAAAATATCTTAAGCAATTATATTTTCATGGGATTCCGGTTTATGACAATCAGTTAAAGTAAAACAGTAAAGTGTTCCCACAACAGGCCCGTAGACCCTTGGGGTAGTAGGAGGTTAAGGCTCCCACTTTTTCTAGACAATCGGCACTTTATATCAGCCGGGTTGCCAGCCCTGCGTGACGGCCGCCTTTACCCCCAGAACAAGCGTCTGGTACTCATTTCCGTTAGAGGCTGAGTCGACCCCAGGGCCATAGTGCCGCCAGAGGCTTTGGGCCAGTTTAAAAAT
>JASPKZ010008449.1:70000-171998 GCA_030220185.1 Diploptera punctata
ACTTCCGTCAGGAGGCGCCACTAGGACGCGAGCAGGGGTAGCAGCGAGTGTGAGAAAATGTAGGAGATAGAATGGGAGGGAATTTTCGACGCCAATTATGCATTTTGTGGATCAAAAAACTTTTTTAATTTAGGTAAAAGAGTAATATTTTCAATTACTACCATCTCTCTTCTCGGTTCCAATACTTTGACGCATAAATTTAAATTTCAGCCAGGCACCCGGCTCTAAGTCTCCGATTAGTAGCATGAGACCATATAACTGGAGGATGGGGGGAAGAAAAGAGAGGGATGGAAAATATATCTTCTGAGAGAGTTTAATTTCACCAGAGGGTCTATAAACTTCAATGTCACAATTAACCTTCCCAACATTCTAGTAGACTATTGGATTATTAAGGAGGAGCCCTAAGCTTACATTTTAACATTCAAGGAGTGGAGGTCCTTCTAGAAGTACAGATGACACGGTTTACAACCGATCAAATATCTTTATGACGGTAGGACAATTCGATAAAGTTTTTATGATTAAGAGTATTTATTTTTCGGTCAAAGAGCTTGCTTGGTAATGAATCTAATTTACATCAGCAGAAGACCATTTTATTTCATAGGCTACTACAGTTCCTTTTCATGGCCTGCTTCTTTCATGAAGCCAGTAGAAAAAATATTATTCTGAATTTTACATGTTTTGTGTACTTTATCTTTGAATTATTATAATAATATAACCATTTTTCTTGGTGCTGAACTAATTATTTATAACTAAAAATGAATTTGTGTTCAGGATAAATATGACTGCATTTAGGCCTACACATTGCTAAAATCAATATTTTAATCTATATTTATATGTGACTAATGAAATAATTTTATTAGCACAATTTACTATGCCTAATATTAACAATAACAACTAACTCACTGGTACTGTCGAACACGCAGACTCATGGCAGAGCGGACATATGCTCTCCGTATGTATATATATATGATAGGAAAAATAAATGCCTGAACGGGATTTTAACCCGGACCTCTGGGTTCGTACCCCAGCATGCTATCCATTACACTACCAGGCAAATCCAGTGCAAACACTTATTTTCTTATATATATTAGGCCTATATTTTCCATTATTACTAGATGTCACGAGAACTCGGTCTTCACTGCCATCTTGTAGCTGACTATTACAAGTAAGCAAATTAAAGAGAATATTTTTACTTTATAGCAGTGACGCTTTATCGATGTTATGATTAAATAATTTTTGACATTGAGCAATGCAAGCTTAATATGACATGATAAGAAAAATAAATGCCTGAATGGCATATATATATATATATATATATATGCCAAGCTATACTTTTCCAATCATCCCCTGTATATTTGACTTACCTCAAATCATGGTTAATATTATTCTGTACCATATTTAACAAGTGTAAATATAGATAGTTATCCTTTGTTTAACGGACATTAAAATTTAATTTCTTATAGCATTATCTTGACTATATACAATATAAATACTTTGGATTATATTATATCCTATATCAGGGATCAGCAAGTAATTTTAGGTGAGGTCCGGACACTTTTGAAAAAAATTATCGAGGTCCAATTTTTTTATTTTAATTTTCACTCACGAAATTATATGAAATACAATAGATAAGCATATGTGTATTAAACATCAATGGGAGAAATTACATTTGCGGTCTTGAACAAGTTTTTTAAAGTTGAGTTCTCGCGGAGAGCAGCTTATGTCAAGTGTATCTTCAAGTGTGTTCAAATGAATATGGTTGCTCCGATTAAAAGAGGCTTCAGATGTTGCCAACGTCAGAGATTGACTTATAAAATTTTTTATTTCATTAAGTAAGATAATTCTGTTGCATTCATGTGAACATAGCTTTAATGTGGATCGACATAACATAATATGCTTTGCCGACCAATTAGCTTCTCCTTTCCGCCCCCGCTCTCCAGCGGACTCTCCACCGCTACACACCTTAGCAACTACAGTGTGTAACAAAATTGTTCTCATGTTTTGAAATGTTGAAACAATATTAACTATTTAAATAGATATTGTTTATATTAACCTATTCGTAAATTTTATTTTTATGTTTTAGTTAATTAATTTTATATATTATTGTGAGTTGAGTATGAGGTCATTTTTAGCGATTAGTTTTTTACCTTTCGACGTCCGGACTTGGACCGCGGTCCGCTAGTTGCCGACCGTTGTCCTATATATTTAATTTTTCCTCATTTTTTTATTAATCTATCTACAGTGTTCTATATTTTATTCACCTTTGTATTTATTAGCTTTCTGTGTTAGAATGCATACATAACCTATTTTATCATGAAACGTGCTCCTATAACCTATTTGTACTTTCTGTTCTCCTTTTCTCAATAATTATAACCGAAATATACCTAGTGACCATGTAATAATATTGACCAAATTTCAAAGTTTATATTTTATAAATAACCGATATATTAGTTCATTTTATTTAATTATTTTGCTTGTATTTTTGGTAAGGGATGTATACTGTACCATTTGTCTTCGTTGTCTATATCTTTATTATTTTAAATTGTAATCATCATTAACATTATTTTGTTATTTCATATTACTTTTATTATTGTTATTTTGGGCACATTTTCATTAGTACCGGTACCGGCATCTAATATTATAATTTTATTTTGTTTCTTGTATTTTAATGTATTATATTTTTATCTTAAAAGAATTGAAGACTACGCCAATTTTGGAATATATTAAACAGTACCAACTAAATTGGAAACACCATCTTGAAAGAATGAGTTCAAATCGGATCCCCAAAGCTATTTATAATTATATACCAAGAGGACGAAGATCACTGGGCCGCCCTATGAAACGCTGGAGGGAAAATGTTCTATAGGATCGTAACAGGCCTTGGCCTAATACTTGGAAGGAAGAAGAAGAAGAAGATATTTTTATCCTGGTGTGTGGAAGAGAAGAACACAGGGCCATAACTCCACCAGACCAAATAAATAAAAATCAATTTTGTTATTGAAAGAACCCGAACACGATAACTTACTCATTCGAGTGTCAACGCCGTATACAAACATTTATATAATATAATTTATTCTTAATATTAAAAAAATCATAAATATTATTCTTAAATTTAGACAAAACCTACAATGGTGAAAGATTACTGACTAATCATGCAATTCACAGTAGGTGTATGAAATCTGCCGCATTTGTTTCCTGAAGTCACAAATAAAGGAACGCATAATAGTAAGATGGAACAATGTGTACAAATGTGCAAATAAAGGTATACATAACATCAAGATGGAACAACGTGTGGCTTAATAATACTACAGGAACATAGACAACAAAAGCTGTTATTTCCGAGTATTTATGACAGAACAAATGCAAACGCATTGTTACAAAATTCGTACTAATACAATTCCTCACTGGTCACGAAAAATATAACCAATATCTCCAGAGAATCAATATCAGAGAGAATGCAAGTTTTAATTGTGGTATTAGTGCCAGAATGTTGATTGCCCTTTGTTCTGGAATGAGAGGTACGAAATCACCTCTCTTCTCGGTATCACCGCATTTTTAAATGAACCACCCGTTACGAAAGCGTTTTTGACAGAAAATAACTAAAAACTTTCTAATGTCTTCATAATAGTAATTAAAGAACGCGGCCTTTTAGTTAAAATTATATAATGTACCACAACGTAGACACAGCAATAATATAATTTAGGGTAAAATAGGGTTTTTGATTGTTGGATAATAATCTATCTCTATATCTATAATGACGTAGCTCATTGTTGAGCCATAGCATCTCTTTTGTAAGGAGTTACTAGACTAAGTTGATTTTTAGTTACCTTATTTGCTAATAGATGTCATGCGGTCAACACACCGACCCAATGAGACATCTAACAGGCAATTAATGTACTACTAGGACGTTTATGTCGGTAAATTTTGCTTAGAAGCCTCTTTATTCAGGCTTAAGTAACTTATATGAACCTGAAAGTCTTCATACTCCGGATCCATGGCTTAAAGTCCCTCCCAGGAGGACTTGATTCTTGGATTTTTCCGTCCTAAAAAGAATCCATCAACCCCGGCCGGGTTTGAACCAGCGACCCTCGGAACTAGAGGCAAAAAGCATAACCACTAGTCCACCGCGGCTAACCGGATAAAAGTAAATATGTAAATAAATAAGCATGTAATTATTACTTATCTTGAACATATTTTAACGTTTTTTTAGAATAGAAAAGATTTTAGAATAGAATAGATTTATTTAGCCTGGTGGAATTAAGGCCATGTGGCCTTCTCTTCCACTCACCAGGACGAACGTATGTTACATTTAAATACAAAAAAATACAACAGACAGGTGAATGGAGATGACTACATAACTATGAACTAGGCCTACATGGTCTTTATATGAAGCCAGATATAATAATGACAGTTAAGTCTCGTAGACTGCGATGGGCAGGACATGTTGCGCGTATGGAAAACCTGAGGGAAAACGCCCAGTTGGTAGACCAAGAATGAGGTGGGAGAACAACATTAAGTATGATTTGAGATAATTAGATTATACAGGGAATGTTTGGAAAGCATTACCTCAGGATAGAGATGTATGGAGAGCTTATGTCCGCGCGGTCATGAACCTACGGGTTCAATAGTTCCAGTGAGTAAGTAAGTAAGTAACATTACATACTATACAATTAATTATCTGGTAAAACTGAACAGTAATGAAAATAATATATAATAATATAATAAAATTAAATACAATTAAAATTAAATGGAATAATGTATACACAAAGAAAGTAATAAACTCTAATGAATTAATCTATCGCTTATATATGAGACATTACGTAAATGTAGACAAATCTTAATACTGTTTTTAGTTATAAGTTAATGACAAAGAAAATAATTGCTGTAATGAATTCAACAGCATTCCTTTAATGTCTTTCCTAGAAATTTAGATTGATTATGGAAGTAAGTTTGAATTTCTGCTTTTGCTAACATATGTGACTGTTTTTTCTTTGGAGGAAATATTGAGGAAGCTCGCTTTCTGTTCAAGTTAGGACGGAGCTTTCTAATTGCACGCTCGGTTGCTCTCAATTACAGATGGACTTGATCGATTTCTCCATTGGGTGACCTGGATTTCATTTACTTGATTTATATAGGAATGAGGTTTTTGGAATTAAGGTCTGAGTTATTCACAATCTGGCTACAAAGCCTCTGTTAAAATCGTTCTAAGGTTAACCCAACTTTCCTTTTCTAATTGAAAGCTTAGAAAAGTAAAAGAAATGCATGCAGTTTAAATTGAACTAGAGAATTACGCTAAACGTACATTCCATTGTCGTTAATTAGCTGAAGTTTTTAATGTATTTCAAGAAACATGAAACTAACAAGAGAACTTCGAATAGTATCATATCTAATCCCATGTTAACACTTTTATGACAGTATTGCTATAGTCTATCCAGCCTAAGGAACACACTTGAGGAAAATAAATGGACGGGAATCCGCCGACGCACATATCTGCTGCAATTACTGTGATTCATGTATGGTCAAAGCACAGTACGGCGGAAGCGAAAAAAATATATTTGTTTTTTATTTAACGTCCCAGGTTGTCATTTCGACATTTCTGGTGTTCTCTCCTCGCATTGGCTTAATTGTAAACCACTTCTGACGTTGGGACGCCTAGAAGACGGAGTTACGTAACTCCGATGAAATGATGGGTGATAAATGATAATGAAGCACCAGGAGAGTTCTTAACCTAAACTTAACCTAAATTTCAGACCATGGGTAACCACAGGAATGATTCTCTTCAAGGAACACTATTATGGTTTGACCGGGAATCGAACCCGGGACCTCATGAACAGTAGTCAGAAACGCTGACCACTAGCCCATGAAGCTATAATGTATTCGATTAATATAATTACGCTTTTTAAGCTCTTTATGTTAACTACAGTTGATCAGAATACAGTATACACCTACATGTTTCTTTGAAGGTCTCGGAGAGTAATTAAAACTTCGAATTTGTTTGAACCTGGTCATTCTTGAGAGGTAGTCAAATGTCAGTTACAAATATGGGGACTGTCGTATAGGGTATGGAAACTTAACTCGGTGATAAAATGTATGATTAAAATTATATTTTATATTATATAATTATTTTGATTATACATTTGTAATTATATTCGTGTTCGACATATATTGTGTGTGTTAATACAATCTGCAACATTAAAAATTAAAACGATTGTTGTGCATTAATTTATCGTCTTGTAACAGACAGCTGACGGATGTCACATATACGTATACATATGCTACGCAGAGTAATATATTCAGACGTTAAATGTCAAAGTATGTTTCTTAGGCTGAACAGACAATAGCTACACTTCCGATAGTACTGTGACTCGCCATTGGGGGTCGTTCTCACCTTATTTTCTTGTAATAAAACACAACTGATGATGGCGTAAAATTCCACAATAACATTATTTTATTCTATAAACATTCAGTGACATTTCACTTACAAATTGCTGTAATAATTGATTTCGCTTTAAAGTTTATTTATCTCACAATTACTTCCAGTTTCTAATGATTTCATTTGCCACAGTGTCTTCCGGCCACAGTGTCTTCCGGCCACAGTCCTCCGTATCGCTGTCACATAACTAACTACCTCTCGATTCTGGCGACAGTTTATAAAGGCCGGGGAAGGAAATTTCTCGGTGTCCAGCCGAGATTCTTCTGGTATACAAGTTTTGGGAGTTTTGGAAAGAAGGGATAGATGAGTACAGAACTTTCTGGAATGGAAGTCTAAACGCACCAATCATCTTCGCGGGTCATTCAACTCGCGAGTTAACGACTCACGAATCGATTTCCATCAATCTGAGAACACTACCCTCGCCGCGTCACCCGCGAAATTCAAACGCCGCTATTATAATTCGTCATAATATATTTACCTTTGCGTGCTTGGTAAAATGTCCCTGAGAGCTGTGTCGGAGGTAGCTATGCTGTCAAAAATAAAAAAAAAGCACGTAAACCGAATAGATCAAAGGCGAATAGCCAGACAAAAACCTTTTTCGAAAGAGCGACGATTTTTCTCGTTCAAAATACAACGGTTAAAAAAGAGGTGAACATGGCTTCTCCTGGGATTTTTTTGAAGTTGTCTCAAAATTAAAAAAAAAGTTAAACTAAAAATATTTAAACCAGTTATTCTTCCAATTATGTTATAAGGATTGCAATATATAGTATTTTTCTTTAAGAGAGGAGAAATGATTACGAGTTTATGATAAAGAAATTCTTAGGAAAAATATTGGACCATACAACTGACAGGTAAATAAATACTAAATCCTAACAAGTCACAAGTAATTCTAATGGGACAACAAAGACTGCTTACAACCTTTGACATATCTACACTTCCAAACATTACTATAAATAATATAATTATCCCTTATTCTTCTTCAGTAATAGATCTTGGACTACATCTAGACGAAAATTTAACATGGCAAACACAAGTGAAACACATATGTAAAAAGACTTTCTCCATCTTACATTATCTTAGACGTTTAAAGAATTTTCTCCCAGTTTCGTTAAAACAAATCCTTGTGCAGAATCTTGTGTTACCACACTTCGATTATTGTGACATTATATATAATGATCTAAACTATGACTTGTCGCAGAGACTGCAACGTGTTCATAATGCTTGCGTTCGATTCATTTTCAATATCCGCCGTTATGACCATATTTCCGAACACTTTAATCACCTCTCTTGGCTCCGTCTTACTGACAGACGTAAATTGCACTCTCTTTCACTACTTTTCAAGCTTCTGAATTCCTACATCCCTACTTACCTGGCGTCCAGATTTGAGAAGTTATCCTCTTACCACAATATTGACACTAGATCACAAGATAGCAATCTGCTAACAATTCCTCTTCATAGCACTTCCTCCTATTCTACTTCCTTCACAGTAGCCTCTGCCCGCTCCTGGAATCTCCTTCCTCAAGATATCAGGGGTTGCCGCACACTTGGCACCTTTAAGTCACGCTTATACAGTTACCTGTTGTCTAATAATTAATTTTTCTCTATTATTTAATTTTATACTATGTCATTAATCTTTTCCTCGTTTTTTATATATATTGTACATATTATATATTTAATTCGTTAAATTTAGAGTAAATCAAAATACATTATAAATATTAATTGTATTGTATTCATAACTTGTAATGGTTTATATATATTGTAATTTAGATTTAAGACTATTTTTTGTTTGTATTTTTTCAAACCTGGTTGAGTGGTAGACAAGGCCTTAAGGCCTTAACTCTGCCAGGTAAAATAAAGCTATTATTATTATTATTATTATTATTATTATTATTATTATTATTATTATTATTATTATATTATTATTATTATTATTATTATTACTAGTTTTAAAAAACTAAAACAACATGCTTTGTTAGAAAACCGAACTGAAATTGAAAAATAATTCTAATTTACAACGCGCTTGAGATAAAATTAAAGTGGTCAACAATAAAATCATCTCCAACACATATAGAATAAAACTGGAGTTATCAACAAAAAGAAAATAATTTTACCATCAAAAGCGTGGGGTGCTTTTTATGATTATTACATTTTCTTCTTAGAGACTTTACTTTTACCAATATCTGTTTATTATCAAATATATTAATTGATATAGAGAATCCCACGCTTTTGATGGTAAAATTATGTTATTTTTGTTGATAACTCTAGTTTTATTCTGTATGTGTTGGAGGTGATTTTTTTGTTGACAACTTTAATTTTATCCCAAGCGTGTTGGAAATTAGAAATTCAATTTTTAGTTCGGTTTTCTAATAAAGCGTGTTGTTTTAGTTTTTTAAAACTATTATTTATTTTTTATTTTTTAGTTTCAATATTTTACAGAATAAGATAAAAATGTAAATATCTTTAAATTCCATATTATTGTAGTTATGAGTTAAAAGTAATACTCTTCTAAAAAAATTCTCCCAGTCGGATTTGAGCCAGCGACCTATGGGTTACTGAAATTGTGTACCACTAGAGTTCACCGCAGTACTAACTGAGCTCTTACAACGATTGACTAAAAAGTCGACAAGTCCGCAACCTATTATACCAGTTTTCATTTCTTCGGTTTTCTGATGATTCTGGCCAGGAGTTTAGAAACACAATATGAAATGATTGTATTGTCACGGGTCCTTTACAAGTATACAAAGCTTTAAGTCGATCCAATGCTTCTAAGGTGGGTGAAAATCGTGTTCAAAGATTCCGTTACATAGATACAAAGACACTTTTTTTTTCGGATGATTCTGGCCAGGATTTTATAAAATAAATATGAAATTATTGTATTGTCACGGTTCCTTTATAAGTATACAGAGTATCAAGTGGATCCAATGATTTTAAGTGGGTGAAAATCGCGTTGAAAGATTATGTTACATAGATAGATAGATACAGGTAAAGCTAATATAAAGCGTGTACAAAGTATCACTATTTTACAGTGAGTTACATTATGTTTATTGGAAACTTGATGTAATAAGAACAGTTAATTCTCGTAGACTGAGGTATGCACGACATTTGACACCAATGGAAATGAAAAAAGGCATGGGAACTTCTGTAGGAAACCCAGAGGGAAACCGTCCTGTAGGCCAATAATATTGAGGTGGGGGGATAACATTAATCGTGTTTTAAGGAAGGTGATTTATACAGGAGGTGAGAACATTGGCCCGGGATAGGGGTGTATGGAGAGGTATATATCCACGCGGCCATGAACCTTCACCTTCGAAAGTGCCAGTGAATTAGTAGTCATCTCCAATTACAGGATTCCATGTCCAGTATAATCAAATAATTTGAACTTTTTTTATTGCATACAGAAGTCTAGAAGAAGGCATTGAGAGAAATCGAGATTCTAATTGGACTATTGTGTTGATATTTTTAATATGATTAAATGTAATTATTTTTACGAGAAAAGGTAGAAACATGTAAAGACGAATTACCTTTCAGAAGACATATTTAGTAAAATTCTGTGTTAGAATTGGATAAGCTGTTAGTTTATACTGATGCTGTAGTACTATTGGCCGATAGCGAGGAGATACTAAAGGCCAACACGCACACACTACTGAATAACACTAAGAAATTGGGACAGGAAGTAAGTATCAATAAAACTAAATATGTGGTCAGACATAAAAATACATTATATAATGGAAATGGACAGCTAATGAAAAATGAGGGAAATTTTGAGGAAGTGGCTGAATTTAAATACCTAGGAACAATAATCACAAACAGGAATGAGATGCACAAGGAATTTAAACATAGGCTAAATTCTGGAAATGCGTGCTATTATGCAATACAGAGACTCTTGACTTCCCAACTCCTTTCAAAAAACGTTAAACTGAAACTATATAAAACTATTATTCTACCATTTAATTTATATGGATGCGAAACATGGACTCTTACTTTAAGAGAGGAGAGGAGATTACGAGTATTTGAGAATAAAGTACTTAGGAAAAATTTTGGACCAAAGAGAGAGAAACAGACAGGTGAATGGAGAAGACTACATAACAATGAACTACATGGATTTTATAGGAAGCCAGATATAATGAGAACAGTTAAGTCTCGTAGACTGCGATGGCAGGACATGTGGCACGAATGGGGAATGAAAGACGTGCATGAAAGCTTCTTGTAGGAAAACCAGAGGAAAAACGCCCAGTTGGTAGACCAAGAATGAGATGGGAGAATAACATTAACTATGATTTGAAGGAAGTAGATTATACAGTGGATGATTGGAAAACATTGGCTCAGGATAGGGATATATGGAGAGCTTATGTCCGCACGGCCATGAACCTACGTGTTCGACAGTGCCAGTGAGTTAGAATTGAATAAATGAGTTTACATGAATACATGATATCGGGATATAAATGTTCTTTTCCTTATATTTAATCCCAGAACTAAAATATATGGCATTAACAAACAAACAATTGACATATGCGTCACAGAAATGTTATTATTGGAAAGATCAATGGAGGCGGAAAGCAATTTACGGACTGTAAGCGAGTACCCGTAAGCGCCTGGCAGTGCTTTGATTAGACTTCACGCTTCACACTAAAAGCAGAGATGTCATCAAGATACCCTGGCGTTAATATGACGAGTCTTACAATGTTTCGCTATATTTTAGTCCTGATATTGGCAATGAATCCTATAAGATAGATTTAATTTATTTAATATTTTAATAAACAATATAATATCGAACGAGTATAAATTACTTAAATTTGTGTTGAATTACACAATATACAGTAATAACTTCCAGTTTTACATGATTTTGTTTTGTCTGCGGTCCGACATATTTAAATAAATGACACAAATTTAATGTTTTAATTAAGGCTTATTTGGCTAGATACAGTAATTTTGATTATTTTGCTCTTTGACGGAAACTTATCAATGTACTTATGTGTATATCTGTATGGTAGAGAGATACGGATAGAGAGAATGATTACCCTTTTTATCTAGAGAAACAAAATAAATATTGTGTGTGTACATATATATATATATATATATCCATCCATAGTAATTCTGCCCGAAGGCAGGTCCTTCACTGCAATCACAGTATTTCCATGCTATGCTTGCAGCTTTACTAGGGAATTGTAGGTGTGGTAGCTTCCCGTTGCTTTCCACACCGGTGAAGGATGATGATGACGATGATGATGATAATGATAAGGATGATGATGATGATGGCCATATGATTTCGGGGACCTTTTGGACCTTAAATTTTTCCTGACATTTGTCTTACAGGTGAGGGAAAACCTCGATAAAAACTTCACCCAGAAAAAACTGCCCCGACCGGGGATCGAACCCGGGCCCGCTGTATGACAAGGCAGCACGCTACCTCGAGACCACTGCGGTGGACTATATATATATATATATATATATATATATATATATATATATATATATATGATATGAAAAGAAAAATGAATGCTTGAGTCGGGATTTGAACCCGAGTCTCTAAACTCTGTACGTTTAGCGCTCTAACCAACTGAGCTACTCAAGAATTCCAACACACGCATACATTTTTCTTATATATGTAGTATTCTCAATTCACACAAAAGGTGATATATATATATATATATATATATATATATATATATATACATACATACATACATTCCTCATCCTTTCTTGTTTCAGCACCGGACTCTGGAATTCTCTCCTCTCGTATATCAAGGATTGGACGTCTCAAAAAATAGTTCAAATAAAGATCACTAAATATTTCTTTAGGCAATATAATATATAACTGTGTTCCATGTATAGGCCTAATTTTATTATTATTTTATATTTTACACTTTATTTACCAAACCAATTTCTTAATCAAATTATTAGTTATTATTATCATTGTTATTATTATTATTATTAATATTGTTATTATTAAATTTATACATGTTTCCTTCCTTCTAACACTGTATTATTCAATAATCTAGCAAATAAAAATTTCTTATATTCGTTATGTGATTTTTATTTAATTTAAAATTTATTTTGCGTTGTTTATTCATTTTTACCAGATACGTCTGACGAATTAATAAAGTTCTGTGTAATTAGCATTTCCTTATGACGATAGAACGAGATAGCAATGGAGACCGCAGAAGCGCAGTACATCAGCAGAAGATTAGACATAGATTGACGTGTTGATTGTCCGGGACCATTGGGAGGCCACGGGGTTTCTAATTACGTAATTAACTAAGTACGAAGCAATCAGCGCGTTGAGTAAATGAACTGATAAGAGTAAATAGTCACCTACAGCCTGGGTATAAATTATGTACAACACTACATTTGTTTCGTTTTTATCAATCCATTATTTTAATTAAAATATTCTAGAATTCAATCAATACGAATCCTTCAATGTCATAACAACACTGTAACATAGTCACTTCTATGATTACGTCACGTTGTAAACACTCCACACAGTGGGCCTAGATTCGATTACGTAATTTGAAATTAAATTTTAATCATTAATTTCCTTGGGGTACTCCTAAAACCCCGTCATAGTGTTAACTTATGAAATAGCCAGGTAGCATTGAGTCGACAGAGCCTAAATTAGAATTGCCTCATTTTAAATATACAGCTAATTTTATATAACTTTTTCAATCCCTGACAGCTAATGACAAATGAGGGAAATGTTGAGGAAGTGGCTGAATTCAAATATCTAGGAAGAATAATCACAAACAGGAATGAGACGCACAAGGATATTAAACATAGGCTCAATTCTGGAAATGCGTGCTATTATGCATTACAGAGACTCTTGATTTCCCAACTCCTTTCAAAAAACATTAAACTGAAAATATATAAAACTATTATTCTACCAGTTGTATGGATACGAAACATGGACTCTTACTTTAAGGGAGGAAAGGAGATTACGAGTATTTGAGAATAAAGTTCTTCAGGAAAACTTTTGGACCAAAGAGAGATGAACAGACAGGTGAATGGAGAAGACTGCATAACAGTGAATTACATGGTCTTTATAGGAAGGCAGATATAATGAGAACAGTTAAGTCTCGTAGACTGCGATGGGCAGGACATGTGGCATGAGTGGGGAATGAAAGACGTGCATGGAAGCTTCTTGTAGGAAAACCAGAGGGAAAACGCCAAGTTGGTGGACCAAGAATGAGGTGGAAGAATGACATGAAGTATGATTTGAGGGAAGTACATTATACAGGGGATGATTGGAAAACATTAGCTCAGGATAGAGATGTATGGAGAGCTTATGTCCGCGCGGCCAGGAACCTACGGGTTGGATAGTGCCAGTGAGTTAGTTTGTTATCCCTATATATTCTATATTATATATTTGTGTCTTCGCAAGACCTGCACTTTGCTACGGCAGTGAGGCATGGACTTTGAGGAAAGGAGAAGAAAGCAGGATAACGTATAGTGAAATGAGGTTCATGAGGTATACAGCAGGATATACCAAAAGGGATCACAAACTCAATGACGATATTTTGAAGGAACTGCATTTAGAATCGGTCATGGAGTACATTTTACATAGATACCAGGCAACTGAATGAATAATTTGTGACGAATGAGTTCAGATAGATTTCCTAAGGCCATGCTTCATTATTATCCAACAGGGAAGAGATCTGGGCCGTTCAAGGAAACGCTGGATACAAAATTCATCAGTGATATTGTAACCGACCTATAGGCCTAGACTTGGTTGGATGAAGAAGAAGATATTTGTTTCTTTATTTTTCCTAGTTTAACCTCTTTCTTTGTAGGCACCTTTACTTGCTACACGTTTTACTGACTTAACTGGAAAACTACCTTTCGGGAGGTAATTTTAAATTCTGAATCAGATACGTACTTTTCTGACTATACAATGACATGGAGGGCCTCCCCACATGAATAACCAGCTCAAGGCCCAGAGCCAGCTCCAAAATAACACGAACATTTAGGACCAGGAACATCACCTATTCATGCTCTTATATTAGGCCTAAACAAGAAGAAAATGATAGAATAATTGTAATAAACAAATAGTGCTCGGGCATTATTTGAACCTTAAGTTTTTATGGAATTTGTCTTACAGGCGAGGAACAACCCTGAATAAATCTCATTCAGTAAACCAGTAAACTTATCCCGAACGGAAATCGAAATTGGGCCCTATGTTTTCGATCCTGAGGCCATAACAGTGGACACTACACGATACATAAGTGTGTCAATGTTTCAATCTCTGTAAATAAACTAAGATTACTGCGAATGGTTTCGTCAAGATTTTACATAATTATGCTTAATTTAATTTCATTCTTCTTAAGTACGTATTAATATTCATTAAGTATGGAAGTTGGTTTACATTTTGTATCTTATGTATTGTTAAGATTAGGTGCCTATAAATTATATATATTTATATATATACATATATATATACATACACACACACCGTGTACCATTCAAACCTCCTACATTTTAATTAATAATAACTCTCAAAGTATGCGGAATTATGAAATGAGGTTGGTATTAAAAGAAAGAGAAACTCGACGAATGTTTTCATTGTTGCAGTTAATTCATCTGTTGCATATTGGACAATAATGACATAAAACAAAATGGCGACTCCTCAGCAACGAGCACAAACTGTTTTCTGGTATGAAAAAGACCGTGTGTTTGCGACTCCAGTACAAGATCTTCATGATTTACGAACCCGTATCCTTGACACAATTGCAACAGTACCAATGGACATGTTGGACAGAACGTGGCACGAAATCGAATACAGACTTGATACTGTTCGTGCTACTAATGGTGCACATATAGAGGTGTTTTAATGCTTGGTAATGAAAATTCTTTGAGTTTGTGTTTCGTTTAATACCGGCCTCATTTCATAATTACGCATACTTTGTTAGTTATGATTAATTAAAATGTGGGAGGTTTGAATGGGACGCCTGTATATATCATAAATGATAAATACTGGATCCGTATAAATTTTTCTCTTCAATTCATGTAAATTATAAATCATTGTAATTAATGTATTAATTCTTCTAACACAAAAAATAAAATGGTTGCTCTCAAAATTAATTCTTGACTTTCACATGGACCTGTAAATTTGGATAAAAAAATATCAATTTTAATAATACTTTATGCCAAATATATTTTAAACAAAAATAATATTATGATGATCTTGAAGATTTTAGAGCTGTAGGCCGTGGTCGTGAGGTTTGTAGTTCCCCGACGTTTCGCCAAAGACTGCGTCCGGCATCCTCGAGGGTTGTCTTGAGACTGGCAATTCTGCCCCGCTGTCTGTCCTATTTATACGTTCACCGCGATGTGTTCGTAAGTTGTATCTGCATTCTGATTGGTCAGCGTTAGGGAATTCCATTGCTCCAATGAGATTGCTGTTTGATGGTCTAGTCGACTGTACGTTATATCTGCCTTCTGATTGGTCAGAGGTAGGGACTTCCATTGCTCCACTGAGATTGCTGGTTGATAGTCTAGTCAACTGTGCTTGTAGAGGTTTACATTTTGCGTTTTTTAGAACCGGTATCTATACTTTGTTGACTTTTAATGATTCTTCTTTTCTGTTGAAACTGTTTTCATTTTTTTAATATTTTGATGGCTTCTCGTTGTAGACGGGTAAAATAATGTGTGCAGTTAGATAATTTATCTGTATTCTGGTATTTTACTCTGTGGCCATCAAGTAAAATAATATTATACTTGCCTTAATTTCACTTCAGAACTAATCCATCCGTCTATAGTAATTCTACTCGAGGCCGGTCTCTCACTACAATCATAGCATTTTCATGTTATGCTTTGCAGCTTTACAAGGGAATTACATGTGTGGTAGCTTTCCGTTGCTTTCCACACCGGTGAAGGATGATGATGATAATGATAAGGATGATGATGGTCGGATGATTTTCGGGGACCATTAGTCCCTAAGCTTCCTGACATTTGTCTTACTGGTGAGGAAAAACTTCGAAAAAACCTCACCCAGGAGCCTGTCCCGACCGGGAATCGAACCCGGGCCCGCTGCGTGACAAGACAGCACGCTACCTCGAGACCACAGCGGTGGACTCAGGACTAGAGTAGATATTAAAATTGTCACTTTTAATACCTTAATTTATAGCATAAAGTACTTAGGAACATTTTTGGACCAAAGAGAGATGAACAGACAGGTGAATGGAGAAGACTACTAACAATGAACTACATGGTCTTTATAGGAAGCCAGATATAATAAGAACAGTTAAGTCTCGTACACTGCGATGGGCAGGACATGTTGCACATATGGGGAATGAAAGACTTGCATGGAAGCTTCTTGTAGGAAAGCCAGAGGGAAAACGCCCAGTTGGTAGACCGAGAATGAGGTGGGAGAATAACATTAACTATGGTTTGAGGGAAGTAGATTATACAGGGAATGATTGGAAAGCATTAGTTCAGGATAGGGATGTATGGAGAGCTTATGTCCGCGCGGCCATGAACCTACGGGTTCGATAGTGCCAGTGAGTAAGTAAGTATAGCATGTGTCACACAATTAAGGACTAATTTATCATATAATGTTAATGTAACAGTGTATTTCGATGCTATTTCTTGTAAATTCGAAAAATAAAATCTTTGGCTTCTTTATTGTCTAAGCTCCAATTATTGCTTATGTTGCTTAAACTATATTCTACTGACTCTAAATAAACAAAATGTGATAGTGAGGTATGATAAACATATTTAGAAGCTAGTAAAAGTAAAGCATTATCCATTTTATTTTAACCATATGGCGAACTCTAGGTTCAATATTGCACTCAATAAAGCATTCCACTGAAAATCTATCTGATATCAAACACACTAAGATCCATCCCTATTTTAACCTCCCATATAAAATTATGCATTCCTAATGGTCTTTCATCCAAAGGTTTCTCAAAATAATATTAAAGCATTTCTACCCTCATCTATTCCCCTCGCAGTACGTATTCTGCTCGTATAAATTGAATGCCTCTAAACTTAGAAAATGAGTCAATTTCGATGACCACGATCCAATAAAAATGTATCCTTGTTACATGAATAGACACTATAGTCTTTTGCTAACATTTATTATGAATGTCGTTTGTGTTTAACCAATTTTATAATCTAGACCAGGAATTATTAATCCTTGGTAGTGCAGAGAGGTGAGAATGTCCTAATTACTTTTTTATAAATTGAATTTTTACAATTTACATAACTTCAAATTTTATAACATTGACCAGCCTCATGGGCTAGTGATCAGCGTTTATGACTACAGTACATGAGGTCTCAGGTTCGATTCCCGGAGCATAGACATTTTTCCTTGAAGGGAATTATTCCTGTCATTGTCCATGTTCTGGAATTTAGGTTAAGTTTAGGTTAAGAACTCTCCTGGCGCTTCATTATCATTTATCACTCGTCATATCATCGGAGTAATGTAACGCCGCCTTCCAGGTACCCCAGTCTAAGTAATGGTCTACAATTCCGCCAATGCCAGGGGAGAAAGACAGAAATGTCATAAAGAGAACCTGGTGGCATTGGACAAAAAATAGATCTTAGATTATAACAGTCCTACTAATTACTGTATGGCTGCAACAATGAATTTTTAAAAATTGTTTTTACCTCTGGTCCCGAGGATCGCGGGTTCAAACCCGGCCGGGGTCGATGTATTTTTTTAG
This sequence comes from Diploptera punctata, assembly GCA_030220185.1. Taxonomy (NCBI): domain Eukaryota; kingdom Metazoa; phylum Arthropoda; class Insecta; order Blattodea; family Blaberidae; genus Diploptera; species Diploptera punctata. The sequence continues at coordinate 88,091 of JASPKZ010008449.1, forward strand.
AATGGAAAATAGCAAGGTTCATATGATTCATTAAAATTTTTATTTACTTGATCTGTAGGGATTTTAATATTATTTCTCAAGTCCTCCGGGAGGGACTTTAAGCCATGGGTCTCCAGCCTAAAGATTTTCAGGCTCATAAAAGATTCCTAAGCCTGAATAAAAAGGTCTCTAAGCAAACTTTACAGAATTTTCCCCTCCTAGTACTACCTTAGTTTCCTAGATGTCACTATGAGAAGGAACGCTGATCACGGGACACTATATGGTATCTATAATGAAACAAGTGTAACTAAATTAGTATGGTTGAATTTTTCCCCTGTAGGGGGAGAGCGCCTTAGTCTCTTAGAGGGGAACAAGGGATTACAAGAAGAACTTTCATATCGACGGTAGACAATGAAAACCTCGTAACTCCATCAGTCATTGAAAACCATATACCTCCAGTAGCCAGCACAGAAATATGTGCCCTGCTATCCAAATTATACATCTAGGCCTGTAATTTGTTAATATGTATTTAGTATAAATAATGAAATTCGACATAATATGAAAAAAATTATGTCTTTGGAACGAATGGAAGTGTTTTTCGAATTAGTTTTGGAATTCCTACCGGACAAGAACATTTAAAATAATTCGTAAAACCTCACATTCAATTCTTGTAACATAACAAACTACTAAACATTTATATGTTATTTGTTTTATTTTGCAGTTACGTCACAGAATGCATCAGCACCGAGGCTAATCACACCTGTCCACCTCATTCTTCTGATTCTTGGATGTCATATTGCAAGATAGCTTGCATCACACCAGTAACCGTTTCACCACCCACCTAAGATCGTCACTTCAATAAAAAAAAGACAATTTCGGACCGATCTCGGCGTTGTTTATATGTCACATGTGTTCAGTGTAACCAACATTAAAATTTTAGAAGATAATATTGACATAACGTTTGCTAGTCAAGTGAAAATGTTACCAACATTATAAATTAAAAGAAAAAGAAACAAAGAAAGAAAGAAAATGCAAAATTATATTGAAGATCAAAATGTACGTCAAAAAAATATAATATGCATTCCTGAGACTTAAAAAAAACTGAAAAGTGTATTTATAATTTAATTGAATTAATACTGTGGTCTTTTTTAAATGGCCTTGGTGCAAATATAAAAATAACAAAAATATTAGAAATATGAGAGTAGATTTTAAAAAGAAGGAACATTGAAAACGTGGATTAATACTTAAAAATTGTAAGTAAATAAAATAGTGTCGAATGGTGAAATATTAAGAGAGATCGTAATTGTTGTAAATAGACTGTAAAGACTGCCTTAATGAAGGCTAATCATTTATTAGCAGTGGCTTCTTTAATCTATTACAATTTTCTCCAGAAGGAAAAAGGAATGAAGTTTGAGGAAAGTAAATGAAGGATGAATGCACTGAAGGTGAGAGGAAAAAAAATTATTTCTGAGTCGTATGTAACAAATGTAAGTAAAATGGTAACACATCAGTTCAGTGGGGTATGCTGTGATTAAAATTTTTGGTGAACTCGAATTGCATACAGGATATATGTAAACACGGAATCGTACTAGAATTGCATGCTGGTTTTCCCTTGGACGTCACTTAATAGACGAATATGAACCTAACATAACCTATATATCAATGAAATATTTCAGTTCATTGAAATAGCTGTCAATGCCTGCCCAAAGTTTTACGAAATTTTACTTTCCAAAAGCAAAAATATAAACTTGTCTTAGTTTTTCGAGTCCTAAATCTGAAAACTGGAAAAGAAAAAATTACATGTTTTGTGTATGCAATTCGGATAACTAGTATAGAACCGTAACACATTTTTTCACTCGTTATGCAATTCATAAACAGTGAAAGTTGGGGAGTTGTCAGATCTAAATAATATTTTTAATAGTAGAGTCCATGATCAAGTGTAATTGTCCGCAAAACATTATTTACAACACCTGCATTGTATGAAAAATTAGGCTACTTTTAGTTCCTGCCAAACGGATACTAAATTATTTGACGAAATGGTAAAATGTAAGTACAAAAGTGGGAAAAACAAAAACTAAGCAGCAAAACACAAGAAAGGTACAAAACGCATTTCCATAATATTTGTTAGATTACGAATATTATAACTGCACATCTTATATATTTTGTTGTAGTCTCCATTAAAAGAAGGTACTTTGTCATAAGTTTGGGCTCTATAAATAAGTTTTAAGTATGCCATTTAAGAAAATAATGCTCCTATACACTTTGGGAAAATGAGGTGGGAGAATAAAACTATGATTTGAGGGAAGTAGATTATACAAGGAATGATTGGAAAACATTAGCTCTGGATATGGATGTATGGAGAGCTTATGTCCGTGAGGCCATGAACCTACGGATTTGATAGTGCCAGTGAGTTAGTTAGTTATACACTTTGGGAAAACTCCAGAGGTCTAGTATCGTTCGACAGGTTTCGGTAAACGCTCACATAATCATCATCATCTTCATGGTATAGGCTCCATGGCCTGTTTCGGCTCAATACTCCATCGCTTTCTCGGTCTGCCAGGATCTTTTCTCTCTCGTGGTTTGTACATCCAAGCCTGCTTCGGAAGTCTGTTGTTATCCATTCGTTGCAGGTGTTCAGTCCATCGCTTCTTGTAATTATAGATTTGATATATAATTGGCATTACTCCTAACTCTTCTCTTATAGTTTCCTTCCTTACATGATCTCATCTTGTACATCCCTTAACTGCTAGTAAAAATGTAATTTCTGTCGATTGGATATTCTTAATTTCTTTCTGTCTCAGGACCCAGTTATCACTGTCGTATAATAGAGTAGGGACTGCCATAATCTTGTAAAATTTCAAAAGCTCACATACAGCTATATTCACACTAAACTAACTCTAACTAACTAACTAACTAACTAACTCACTGGCACTATCGAACCCATAGTTTCGTGGCCGCGCGGACATAAGCTCTCCATATATCCCTATCCTGAGCTAATGTTTTCCAATTATCCCCTGTATAATCTACTTCCCCCATTCACACTAAAACGTTTTCTAATTCTCGGTACTATTTTAGAAGAATATCTTGCACCAATAGCATACTGTTGAAGATAGTTTGACTTACTTATGTAAAAATCTCGATTCAAGATTATTAACTTTTTTTCTGAATACATGATTTAAATTTAATTTTGAAAATTAAAATACCTTAATTTGTGCATTATTAAATGTAATAATATTCACTACAAATTTGCGACAACTGCTGATGTGTTGCTTAAAAACTGAAAATGTTTATTATCAAAATTTGTTGTAGGCTATTTGTAAACAGTAAGTGCTGAAGTTTTATGAAATATACGTTAAAACTATGATTTGATAAAGACACGAAAAGGAGTAAAATCGTTAAAAAATACACACGTTCTAGTATTATGGGTGATTGTTGGCCTAGGTATGGTAACAGATGAGAAGGGGATTTGAGAAAGTCAAGGTTACATTTATTTTAGATCGGGTTTTGATTATACTCCCAACAAATATCCACTATAGTCAAAAATAGTCCTATCCATAAATGTCCTAAACATATATAACTGAGCAACAAAAAAAACTGTTTTTGTCTCAAAAAGTAAAATATCTGATTCTGATAGTATGTTTTCACCTGAATTCAAATATGATATCGGTTTTTCTCCATCAAGCAAGATTTCCGAGAGACAGAGGAATTTATAATTTCTAACACTTTAATATTTTCTACATTCGTAACTACACAATATTCGAACATTTGGACTCACCTAGAAAGTAAGAAATGACAATTTTCTGCTATATTTCGCCTGTGGAGCATCCCTCTTAATGGTCCAACAATAATCGGTCAGCATATTAGGATTCCATTTGCCTTGATATCTCTTTTCCATAGCTGACACCATTTGAATTAGCTCATTTGGTTTTATTTTACAATGGACAAATGGACGAAAAAATAATTATTTTAATTCATTAATTGAAATTGAAATAAAAAAACTGTGGGCGATGGAGAAATTCCGAATACATATTTGAAAACACGATAAAAACTGCTTTAAGTACAACTATTGGTACTCATGAGACAAAAATAATGTTGACCAGTGTTATGGGCCTAGGTATGGTAACAGATGAGAAGGGGATTTGAGAAAGTCAAGATTATATTTATTTTAGATCAGGTTTTCATTATACTCCCAAGAAAATATCCACTATAGTCAAAAAATAGCCCTATCCATAAATGTCCTAAACGTATATAATCAGTCTTATTCGTTATTGCATCTGTATTTTTCATTTCGTAATGACCTTGAGAATTCAGATACTATATCAACATTTCACGAGTTAAGCCTTTAAGGTTCGTTCCGGTCTCACAGAATTCAATTGAACAGTTGGATCCATATCTATGTCTGTAATATAAAATAATTGTTGATATTCGGTCTGATACGAATTGGTTTCCTCCAATTGTTTCTCAATTGCTCTAATTTATCCATCGATTTAAAAATATTTATCTCTTGAAATCTTTACTTTTCCTTTTATCCAAAACGAGCAACCTCTTTCTGCAAATCTTAAATATCTATTTTATTCTGTCACTGTGGTTTTTCTTTTTTATTGGAGTCCAAACCATGGAAGCATACAGAAACAGCGAGACAGCCATTGATTTGTACAAATTTAATTTAGTTTATTTTCTAGTATATTGTGAAGATCTCTTAATTCTGCCACATATAAAGTTACATTTACTGGGTATATTAAAAATATTTTCCTTTTAATAGGACATATCAAAACGTAGATAGTTAAAAAAATACTTTTTCGATAGGTTTTCCTTCCATAATTATTTCAGCTGATAATGTATCTACATATTTAAAAGCTAATAAAACTCTAATTTTTTGTTTATATATTTAAGATTGTACTTATTTTTCAGTAATTATTACTTACATGTCCACCGCTGCGGTCTCGAGGTAACGTGCTGCCTTGTCACGCAGCGGGCCCGGGTTCGATCCCCGGTCGGGACAGTTTTTCTGGGTGAGGTTTTTATCGGGGTTTTTCTTCACCTGTAAGACAAATGTCAGGAAAACTTTAAGGCCCAAACGGTCCTCGAAATCATATGGCCATCATAATCCTTATCATTATCATCATCATCATCCTTCACCGGTGTGGAAAGCAACGGGAAACTACCACACCTACAATTCCCTAGTAAAGCTGCAAGCATAGCATGAAAATGCTATGATTGCAGTGAAGGACCTGCATTCGGGCAGAATTACTATGGATGGATTACTTACATCATGAAAATATCTCCCTTTATCCGATTTTGTAAATTCGAAAACATATACAGGAAAGTATCGTAAATGTTTTTTTTTTTTGTAAAATGATTCTTGCAGATTCTCTCATGAAATGTTTTTATATAATATGCTTAGGTATAGTTTCTGTTATTTTACAATTAGATCAAACCTATAACACTGAATGAATTTTAATTTGTTTTTCATTGCATATGTGGTACTTTATAAAACTTAACAGAAATTATTGTTTCTGAGCTATAGTTACCCTTTTCTAATATTCATTTAAATTCATACTATACGATGAAATTAAAAATCTTAAAATAATATGGAACATATATTTTTATTTTAAAACTTGAATATGAAAAATTATATAAATTTTGTCTTTTTGAAGTTTAGTTCCTATTTTCTAATATTCATTTAAATTCAAACAATGTGATGAACATAAAAAATATAGAAAATATGCTATTTTAAAACTTGAATATTAAAAATTATTATATAAACTTACGTTTTGTTTGGTTTCAGTGAAAGTATTGGATATTCTGGAGCGTTAATTTAAAAAAAAAAGTTATTCCAGTTTGATATAAATACCTTTGTTCTACCCTTGTAATTTCAAAATATTTTGAGAGTTATCATTCTGGTATAGGATTAATACCCACATTTTATTCCCTTCTCATTGTCACGAATTAATCAACTTGTTCTCTTGTGAATTTGTACCAGGTGTCTTGAATATTAAATACATAATTATTATATTCAGCTCATGGATCTGTAGAGCTGGTCTCACTCTTGATTTTTTTTTCGGGAATAAAGTAAAATTGAATCTAGTTATCCATATACAAAGGTGCTAATGTAAATCCCCATTTCCCACAATTTATTTTTTCAGATTTATTATTATTAATGCAACTTCTTCCGAATATAATCATAGAATTAAACGTTTACTAAATAGATTTTTTATATATAATATGCTTATATTTATATAATCTTTATTTGTATTCTCAGACGCTCTTTAACAGCTTAGATTATTGATGTTGGCCTGGGAGGGTTTTTTTACAGAGACTTTTTTTTAGAATTCTTATTCTTTTCGTTCTGCAAATCAATGTCAACGTACCTATGGCTTTATTTTCCTACCAAATGAGGCCATTCTCAGGATTTGTATGCTCTGAAAATATCCATCGACCCCGACGGGGTTTGAACGCGAACCTCTGAATCAGATGTTCGTAGTTTCCGTAGTTTCACGGCCGCGCGGACATAAGCCCTCCATACATCCCTATCCTGAGCTAACGTTTTCCAATCATTCCCTGTATAATCTACTACCCTCAAATCATAGTTAATGTTATTCTCCCACCTCATTCTTGGTCTACCAATTCATAGAAACAATGAAGAGTCGAGAAGGAACGAATTAAATATAAAACTCTGACCTTTAAATCTGGAATATTGATTATTTGTGAATATATAGATATATTTAATAAAATTCCTTACATTTAATTTTGTAATTCTCACCTCAGTTTTCTTGTTAATGATAATACTATTATCCAGTATTGCACATTTTAAAACACCGCTTATTCTTCATATTTTCTTCTTCTTACCTTTACGGATTAAGCAGAAATCCTCCTTTACCATTCTCAAAATCTCTATTCCATCTTCGTCTTGGTCTACTCCTAATCTCCCTCTTTTGGCGTGTACTCAGAATCAATTATTGGTATTCCATATGGACTCTTTCTTCCCTCGTCCTCTCTCCTCTTCTAAAATCTATCTTCAATTATTATTTTTGAAACTATTTTATAGTTATAGAAGCACATTTTAAGTGTGTAAGTCCACATATTTTACAGCCTAAATACCCCAAGGCTACTATTAGTTATCTCCCTAAAGTACTACAGACTTTAATTGATCTATAATTGCCTCCCATCATTTTCATCTTCTGACTCTCTAGAAATCCTGTTCAACGCAGACCTACTTTCCTCTTTTTTCATATGATTCTGTAAATGTTACTTTTCGACATGTATCTAGCTATTTCTCTCCTTACATTTGACCAAGAAATCCTGTTCAACGCAAACCTACTTTCCTCTTTTATCATATGATTCTGTAAATGTGACTTTTCGACATGTATCTAGCTATTTCTCTCCTTAAATTTGACCTAGAAATCCTATTCAACGCAAACCTACTTTCCTCTTTTATCATATGATTCTGTAAATGTGACTTTTCGACGTGTATCTAGCTATTTCTCTCCTTAAATTTGACCTAGAAATCCTGTTCAACGCAAACCTACTTTCCTTTTTTTTCATATGATTCTGTAAATGTTACTTTTCGACATGTATCTAGCTATTTCTCTCCTTAAATCTGACCCAACCACTTTAATATGTCTGTCATCATAAGCCTTACATAATTCATCATTGTACTAATGCGGTATTTGTCGTTCTCAAATCATCATCATGAACGAATTTATGTTTAGGTCCTTTGAGCCTATTTCTATGAGATCTGAAGATGTGGTTGGTCAGTTCACATTAATTTTAGTCTTCCTCTATCTCGAAGTCATTTAGATTGATACTCCAATACTAATTTGGGAAAGCGAGATGCGTCAGTTCGTTGGACATGTTGTAACCAATTACTTTGATAATTCTGAATTTCTTCAACTGTATTTTAAAATTTTAATTCATCGCGTATGTGTTTCTCCCGTATAGAGCTAAAAATTCACATTACAATATTATTTAAAATGTTTCAAATTTATTTCATTGTACTTCAGTTAGGGCACAACTTTGAGAACAGGGGTGACTATGGACCTTAAAAGTGTTTTATTTCTTGATCTTTGTTTCAAGGCTAAATTACGGAGAATTAAATTGCTTCTGATATACAAATTGTCCTCTATTACATAATATATAATAATAATAATAATAATAATAATAATAATAATTCGTCCATAGTAATTCTGTCCAAGGGCAGGTCTTTCACTGCAATCATAGTATTTTCATGCTATGCTTTGCAGCTTTACTAGGGAATTGTAGGTGTGGTAGCTTCCCGTTGCTTTCCACACCGGTGAAGAATGATGATGATGGCCATATGATTTCGGGGACCGTTTGGGCCTTAAAGTTTTCCTGACATTTGTCTTACAGGCGAATAAAAATCCCGAGAAAAACTGACCCAGAAAAACTGCCCCGACCGCGGATCGAACCCGGGCCCGCTGCGTGACAAGACAGCACGCTACCTCGAGATCACAGCGGTGGACATATACTGTACTCTATAATCCAAGATTATTAATAAGTTTTAGATTTTATAATGCGGAAGTTGAAAAAAAAATTGGTCCCATGCGATTCCGCTATGAGCACGTTTTACTGTACTATTGTATTTGTAATGTATGAGATTTTCTGCAGGAATTAATTAAATGTTTTCTCATTTGAATTGGTTTCTTTACATTGAAAGTAACACGATATTATTTGTTCCCTGGAGGAATTGTAAACCGCGTTCAAGGAATTTAATTTCACTTTATATTGAAATGGCGATTATGACGAAATTAATATTGATAACTCACAAATTTTTTCTTCCCTTCTGAATGAAATTAATTCCTCACATTGAAGGAAACATGAATGTTCTTTAACTTCACCTGTAGGAATATAAACTCTTGTTTAAAAGGTTTTAATTTAACAATATCTTGAAATGGCAATTATGATAAAATGAATATTCATAATTAAATACAAAATAAGTATTTGTTTTCAATTACTCAGGAAAACTAAGCAGGCACCCATTTCTCCTGAATACGAGGTACAAACGACTAATTACTAGATTCTAACAACGACGACGACAACAACAACAACAACAACAGTAATAATAATAATAATAATAATAATAATAATATTAATAACTTTATTTTACCTGGCAGAGTTAAGGCCTTGTCTACCACTCAATCAGGTTAAATTTGTTTTTGTTTTTTTTTTAATTCTTACATCTAGTTACAATGAAAATAAACATTACATAGTATATTTGAAGAGAAAAATTATACGCTCAGACCGGGACCTGAACCCGGGGCCCTTGGTTCTCTAGACCAAGTGCTCTACCAACTGAGCTACCTGAGCAAGTACCGATCTAAACGCAAATCTTTCTCTATATACATTGTAATTCCCATTCACCAAATGCTGTGAAGCCATGCTTCTATCTTGCAAATGGCGGCTCCTTTATTAAGAAGACATATTTGGGAATTATATATTACAGGCAGTATGGCTTTTTCCAAGTTTTTATTATTGATTTCGTACATCTCAATGATGGATAAATCATATTTGAAGAGAAAAATTATACGCTCAGACCGGGTTCAGGTCCCGGTCTGAGCGTATAATTTTTCTCTTCAAATATGATTTATCCATCATTGAGATGTACGAAATCAATAATAATTACATAGTATGTCTACAATATGATTATTATTACAAAATATTTTGAATGTAATATAGATTTAATAAATTAAATATAAATTATAGAGGATAGAAAAAACGTGAAAAAATATTAATGACAGGATAAATTTAACTCTAGATAAACTTTAATTACTTGACAACAGGTAACTGTATAAACGTGAATTAAATGTGCCAAGTGTGCGGCAACCCTTGATATCTTGAGGAAGGAAATTCCAGGAGCGGGCAGAGAATACCTGGTTAATTTCCTTGATTTCACCTGCAACTATTATAACTCGGAACAGGCAACTCTTGCCTAAACCAGGAAGTGAGGAAGAAGACTATTATACCTAGTTACTATACCCTGTGCGCTCTTAAGGTGATCCTCGTCAATACAAAACCATGTGACCTGCTCGCTTTTCATTGGTTATGGACACCGACGTACGTTCTAGAAGCAATATCCTTCCGCCATTCGCGTACAATTACTGTCACTTTTGACAGGCAGATGACACAGCAACAGAAGACTCGATGCTTTCGGCCATTTTGTTTCATGAGAATCGACTGAAGCATGACTCAAATGCATCACCCAATTGTAATAAATTATTTTAAGTTGTAATTATTGATTAGGAATATCTTAGAATATTTTGTATGTTTTGAATGTTATTATTTTTATTTACGAAGAATAAGTATATTCAGAGCACATATTTTTAATTTAATGAAGGGAACTACTTTCTCGCGTACTTATTGCTTCTACAACGTACGTCGGTGTCCATCATCATCATCTTCAAGGTATGGACCTGTTGGCCCGTTCCGCTCCCCGGTGCACTATATGCTGCAGGTACAGGTCGTCTTTCCAACGACGTTTTGGTCTTCCTACATTTCTTCGGCCTAGAGGCCTATAATGAAGCAGCTGTTTTGACAAACAATTATTTGGCATTCTTTGTATATGTTCAAACCAATTACAGTTTATTTCTGTGTATTCTCTCGTTTATATTATACATTTGTAATATATCTCTGACCATAACCAATGAAAAGCCAGCAGATCACATGGTTTTGTTTTGACCAGGATCAGTTTAAGAGCGAACGTGGTATAGTTCATAAATGGAAATAACGCTACCTTTTCCATTACCGTTATGTAGCATCATCATCATCATCATCATCTTCACTTCAAGGTTTAGACGATTCGCCTGTTCCGAATTCACAATGATTGCTTCCATGTCTTCCTAGGTCTTACTTACTTACTTACTTACTGGCACTATCGAACCCGTAGGTTTATGGTCGCGCGGACATAAGCTCTCCATACATCCCTATCCTGAGCTAATGCTTTCCAATCATTCCCTGTATAATCTACTCCCCTCAAATCATAGTTAATGTTATTCTCCCACCTCATTCTTGGTCTACCAATTGGACGTTTTCCCTCTGGCTTTCCTACAAGAAGCTTCCATGCACGTCTTTCATTCCCCATACGTGCAACTTGTTCTGCCCATCGCAGTCTCCGAGACTTAACTGTTCTTATATATCTGGCTTCCTATAAAGACCATGTAGTTCATTGTTATGTAGTCTTTCCTAGGTCTTACTGCATCCATTAATTCCGTTGGTTTATAATGATATGCTGTCTTGCGCAATCTTGTTTCTTCCATTCTCTGGACATGTTCTTTCCAGTCGACTGTATCATTTATTGAATATATTTCTAATTCACTTCTTACGTTGTACATCATTTGGTCCTTCTTATAAAATTAATTTCTGCACTTTGTTTCTACTCGAACTCCTCTTGTTTGTTACCCAGGACTCACCACTGTGTAAAAGTACTGGTACCGCCATTGTTTTGTAGAACTTCAATCTTGTATCCTTTCTTGTTACGTTTTAGTGTTCTATGAATGGTGCCACATATCATTTGAAATTTTGATAATTTATTGTCTGTATCATTTCTTGTTCCATATCCAGAAGACAATTCACAACCTAAGTAAAGTAAAGTGATCCCACAACAGGCCTCAGGAGACCCTTGGGGTAGTAGGAGGTTAAGGCTCCCACTTGTTCTAGACAATCGGCACTTGATGTCAGCCGGGTTGTCAGCCCTGCGTGACGGCCGCCTTTACTCCCAGAACAGGCGTCTGGTACTCATTTCCGTTAGAGGCTGAGTCGACCCCAGGGCCATAGTGCCGCCAGAGGGTTTGGGTCAGTTTAAAAATCCTGACCCCAACGGGACTTGAACCCTCGACCCTCCGGCTTGTAGCTCAGTGCCTTAACCACTTCGCTACGGCGTGCCCCAAAAGTAAAGTGATCCCACTACAGGCCTCAGGAGGCCCTTGGGGTAGTATGAGGTTAAGGCTCCCACTTTTTCTAGACAATCGGCACTTTATGTCAGCCGGGTTGTCAGCCCTGCGTGACGGCCGCCTTTACCCCAGAACAAGCGTCTGGTACTCATTTCAGTTAGAGGCTGAGTCGACCCCAGGGCCATAGTGCCGCCAGAGGGTTTGGGTCAGTTTAAAAATCCTGACCCCAACGGGACTTGAACCCTCGACCCTCCGGCTTGTAGCTCAGTGCCTTAAACACTACGCTACGGCGTGCCCCCGACAATTCACAACCTAGATGATTAAAATGTAACAATATTGCATCATTCCAAATATAAAACAAGTCTTGAAATATGAAGAGATTTTATTTTGAATATGTTCATGTTAACAAAGTGACAAAATCCCAACTGATTGCGGGAAATGCAGGAGGCGCGAGTCGCAGGAAATTTAGATGCCAAATAATTGTGTTATCCCTCTGTCCCATTTCCGACGTGACTGTGCCGATGAGTGACACATCAAAAAAGCAAGTGAAGAATACGATATGAAAAAGTTGCGAAAGAAAGCTAATTCGGGTTAGATACGCTTTCTGCAGGTGGTGGAAGGGAATGGGGGGAAGGGGAGATGTAGACGTCAGAGGTGTGTTCCATCTAAGCAGAATAAATACATTTTCATGTCAATTTTACGCGATGAAAGGGAAGTTATAACCAATTTTCTTATTCTTTTCCCTTTTTCACTCAGTTCATATTCCAATCGTTTCCATACATGATTTTTTAAAGGTAAAAAAATAATTTGACTTCATGTGCTTTTTAATGTAGCAGTGTCATATATCTCATTAAAACTCCTACATTACCTTTTATATCATATTCCACTTTATTTATTATAATTTATTTTCATAATCATCATCATCAACAACAACAAGGATTAAGCCCAATGGCCTGTTCCGATCCCTTTATAGGTCGAATTGGTCCTTCCATCTCTTCAATGGTCTTCCCAACAATCTTCTCCCTTTTGGTTTATAATTATACGTTATTCTTGGTATGCGCTGTTCATTCATTCGTAATACTTGCTGAAGGTAAGAATTTTGATAGTATTTTATTCTTTCACAGGGATTAAATATATTACGTTCTGTTCTTATATCTTCGTTTTTCTTTTTATCGGTCCTTTGGTAACCTGCTATTGCTCTCAACATCTTCATTTCTGCAGCCTCTATTTGTTTACTATCTGCCTTCGTTAATGTCCAGGTTTCACATCCATAGATAAGAGATGGAACTGCCAATACTTTGTAATTTATTTTCAGAATAAGTAATTCACTGGCACTATCGAACCTGTAGGTTCATGGCTGTGCGGATCTAAGCTCGCCATACATCCATATTCTGAGCTAAGGTTTTCCAATCATGTCATGCATAATCGTAAATGTTTACTTTCACGTGGATTTCCTGATGTAGTCCTCTCCCGAAAAAACCAAATGGGGGACTATTTTACCTATGGAAAAATTTACCCCAGTGGAACCCATGTCCGCATTTCTTGAAAGTTGTATTTTTACAGTGAAAGATCGTTACTCTTTCGACCAAGGTACGTTTTTGGTCTGACTTATCTCCTTCGGAACAAGGACATGAGGACATGGAGCACCTCCCCGAATGAGTGATCAGAATAGGCCTACAGTCAGGGCCTCCTCCGAGACTTCAAAACATTAAGACGAAACACATAATTCACACAAATAATAATAATAATAATAATAATAAAAATAAAAATAATAATAATAATAAAAATAATAATGATAATAATAATAATAAAAATAATAATAATAATAATAATAATAATAATACGCATTATAAATGAATGAAAACTTACTGTGTTTGCTCTAGCGGTAGAGATTAAGGCTTTTAATCGGAACATTCTGAATTTCAAATCCGGTTTCGACCAACCTGAGGTTTTTTCTAGTATTCCTCAGTTTTCAAGGACAATTCTGAGTTTGAATTGTATTACTGGAACTCTTTTCTCATTTTTTAAAATTAAATTTCTTTATACCTCACCTCATATCCAGTCTTCTAATTATACCGACAGAGGGAGTTGCGAGCAGTTCTCGAACGACATAACATCGTCGAGTTATTACTGAAGATGTAACCACATAGGTTTTGAAACCGGTATAATTTGAAGACTGGATATGAGGTGAGGTTTAAAGAATTTTAAATGAAATATTAAATTAAACCTCATACTGATTTTTCCTATAAAAGTTCAATTCTTTTCTCATTTTCACCATTTCATAGAAACATTTTTAAAAATTATCGCTATACGTCTTTAGTTGTTAAAGCGTCAATAAACAATTTATTTATAAACATGTTTACAATGTAATGAAAATCTTCCTGTGACCAAAGCGTTTAAAATTTGTATCTTCTTTCTCCATTCTTCTCTAGCTTCCCATTCCAATTCTTCCAGGTCTATCTCCCTCATAAGCCTATCACTTCTTATATCATCCACCCATTTAAATCTAGGTCTACCTCTCTTTTCTTTCCCAGGTGGAATCCATTCCATAATCCATAAACAACAATAAATTAAAAATAATGAAATTAATCCATAATTTTATATGAAACTTTATATAAATTAATCTGCTAATATTTATTGGAAAATATTTATAAAATTTTCAGCAAAATTCTCTCGTATTGTTAGAAATATCATCATCATCATAGTACATTCACGAATTTAGGTCATTTGTTGACCTGTTTTGGGCTCAAGAGAAACACCATCCAGAAGTCCTGGTCTTCTTCTTCCTGCAGGTTGATATCTTAACATTTGTTTGGGTATTCTGTGATCTTCCATTCGATGAACATGTTGCATCCATCTTGACTTATAATCAGAAATTCTGTTTTCTAAAGGTTCCATGTATAATTATTCTAAGATGTCTCCTTTTTTTGTGATCTAGTAGTGTGTATCCTGCAGTCCTCCGAAGATATCTCATTTCAGCAGATCTAAGTCTCTGTAAATCCTTCTGTTTCAACGTCCATACTTCGCTACCATGCAAAAGAGTTGGAAGAGCCAGTGTTTCATACACTTTTAGCTTTGAATGTTTTTGGACTAACTATGGCTTGAAGATAGAATTTATTAACCCTAAAATTGTTAAAAATTTATATATTTTTGCATTTACATCCTTTTCGTCTTCATATGAGGTATTGTATCCTAGATACGTAAAATTATTCACCTGCTCCAAAATTTTATTTCCAAGTACAATTTTACTTCTGACAGGATCTACGCCTTGTAATGCAATAATATAATTCTAATAATGTTAGAAATAAATGTTCTCAATCCCACCATAATCTCTCTTCTTATATAGTAGCAACGTTTCAATTATTTTATATTGAATAATATTCAATATTGAATAGAAACGAACCTTAAATTTTACATCGACTTTCACAATCTGATTGTTGTTGACTTGTTAGGGTATGGATTACTGAATTAATCTGCCCTGAAGACAGGCATCTAGATCTCCCTACGGATGCTGCCTATCCGATACAGTAAATAAACTTGTCATGAGCTATCCGCAGGCAGTAATTTGCACACGCTTCACTTCAGACATCAATATTAATGTGTAGTTCGACAACCCATGTGTTAGTTTACGTTTTGTAAATCAACAATTATCCAATATCTGTGTAAGGCAGATATAACAACATCAAACGCTATTACGAAATAAAATGTTAAATAATTTTAATAGAATATGTTATTTGTTTATTTATTTCTATTTATTTATTTTACTTTATGGAGTTAAGGCCGTAAGGTCTTCTTTTCTGCTTCACAAGGATTAAATTATACATATAATAACAAGGTAGAATTTACCCAAAGTAAATAATTCAAGCAAGAATAAAACTTTATAAATACAATGAAAATATATGGATCCAGAATAAATTTTATAAAATTACCAATTGCAACAAAAGAATATTTATAAGAGTAAACTTATGAATTATCTACATGCTAATTAATGATACATCATAGATATAGGCTATACAATATAAAGTTCGCAAGGCCAACAAAGAAAAATAATAATAATAACAATAACCTATAATTTGATTAAATAATATGCTTGGTAAAGAGAGTTAAACATATAAAGAAATAATACAAATACACATGGAACATGTTTATTCATTATATTGTCTAAGGAAGTATGTAGTGTTTTTGGATCGGGCAGTTCTTGACATACGAGGGGAGGAAAATTCAGAGTCGTGTTTCTGAACCAAGGAAGATTAAGGAATAGTGAGATGTTCGAAGTAGAGGAACAGCTAGAGTTAAATTTGCTCTCGAATGTGTGTTTAAGTTATAGTGGGAAGATAGCGAATGGAAGCGAGTAGAAATATAAAGGGGCGATTAGGTGGACAAAATGCTGTATAAGAAGCAGAGAAAATGAATGTTTCAAGTACATGACGATTACTATAGAGAAAACAACTTTACGTTTTATAAAATAAATACTATATACGATAACTGGAAGCACCTTGGAGTTCTGTAAACAAACCTTTTGAAGTTTAATTTCTGAACTTATAAAAGTTCAATGTGTGATTGTTGAGTCACACGACACACATCAAGATAATTTCAAGGAGTTTTTACATTGGCCTAATTCTTCAGGCGGCAGCATGACCCTGATGTCAACTCAGCTTCTAGCGGAAATGAGTACCACACTCTGTTCTGGGGGTAAAGGCGACCGTCATGCAGGCCTGACACCCGGCTGATATCTCGTGCCGATAGTCTAGAAAGGTAGAAGGTTAACCTCCTTCTACCCCATGGGGCCTCCTAAGATCAGTAGTGGGATCACTTTACAACTGGTTCAAACACTTTGAAAAAATGTCCGCAATAGAATTCTACACTTATTCTTAAACTATAAACTAAAAAGGAAAAGAAATGTCGGTCGTCTCACAACAAGTTGGAAGGACTCAATCTCTTGATTTGGAAACAGATCAGCAGCCAAATTCAGACAGCAGAAGTAGAAAAGGATTATGATGTGTCCATCATTTCACTAAATTAGCTAGGCTGTCCTTTATCTTGGTTACTCGAATTTTATACGAGTCAACTTCGTGCCTCATATTTGCGAGGTAATAATAATAATAATAATAATAATAATAATAATAATAATAATAATAATAATAATAATAATAATAGTAATAATAATAGTAATAAAAATAATGATAATAATAATAAATATAGTAATAATAGTAATAATAATAATAACTCGCTGGCACTATCGAACCCGTAGGTTTATGGCCGCGCGGACATAAGCTCTCCATACAACCCTATCCTGAGATGTTTTCCAATCATTCCCTGTATAATCTACTTCCATAAATCATAGTTAATGTTATTCTCCCACCTCATTCTTGGTCTACCAACTGGGCGTTTTTTCTCTGGTTTTTCTACAAGAAGCTTCCGTGCGTGTATTTTATTCTCCATGAATGCCACATGAATAATAATAATAATAATAATTATTATTATTATAAATAATAATTGTAATAATAACAATAATAATAACAAGAATAACAATAATAAAAATAATGAAAAAAACCAAAACAATAATAATGGTAATAGTAATAATAATAATAATAAAATATAATAATAGTAATATGAAAATGTCTACTTACATATTGTACCTTAGTATAAATACATTTTATTTAAATCCTGTGATGAAAATAACTCAATTTTCCCTGATAAAAATCCCGATGCCGACCAACCTGACTGAGGTTTTTCTTATCTTGTTTTCTTCAATTCGAAGGCAAATTCTGGGTTTGAAATTTCACTCTCAGGTGTCATTTCATCATAATCGCCTTTCCATAACTTTATTAAAATTAAATCAATGAACTAATTCACACATTTCATGACAAAGAGTGTATATATATATATATATATATATATTCTACTTGTATAAGTAACTATCCTACACGTTATGTAGCCTAGAGGTTGCTAATGGGTATTGGCGGTGGCCCATACCGGAATTTTTCTGTGATATCTCAGGGTTCTTCTCTTTCCCAAATTTCATTCCACCAACTCTCTCCATTCTCCCTTCCCTCCTTTTCATGTCATTTCGATTCTCATTCACACAAAGGATATAAATGTCTCGTTTGTATAGAGGGTTCTTAGAAGTCATCCATAATTTACATTTCGACAGATGTGATTAACTCCATTAAATGCTAAAGAATTGAAAACATTAATTGAATAATAGAATATTAATAAAGGAAGAACATTTATCTTTATCTCATTGCTTTCAATTATTACGTTCAACATTTTTTTAGGATTATTCCCATATATTTTTACCAGTAGGCCTACTAGTGTCATAACAATAACAAGTTCCAATCGTACACCATGCGCATGCGCCATCAAACGCGAAGTGGTTTACACTATGGAATCAAGGATGGAGCTAACATCATCATCATCATCTTCTTCTTCTTCAAGGTTTAGGCTTATTTACTAGCCTGTTCCGGCTCCAAATTGCTGATGATTTCATCTTTTCTTTGGTCTTTCCAAACTTCTTCTTCCTCGTGGTGAATAGATGTATGCTGCATTTGGTATTCTATTCTCAGTCATCCTTGCCAAGTGTTCTTTCCAGTTTGTTCTGTATTTCACTATTGTTGTGTTTAATTCCTCTACTTTTAGTTGCTGTCTTATTTCTGTGTTATGTTTTTGCCTGTTCTTTGATATTGGTCTGAGGAATCTCATTTCAGCAGCTTGTATTCTGGCAGATTGTTGTGTTGTCACTGTCCATGTTTCGGATCCATAAGTAATAATAGGCACTGCCATTGTCTTGTATAATTTCATTATAGAATCTTTCCTGGCTTTATTTTTCAAAGTTCTTTTTAGTGTTCCTGTTATATAATTAAACTTATTTAGTTTGTTATTTATATCTGTTTCCGCTGTGTATGATATTTCGCAACCTAGGAAGTTATATCTTACCACTTGTTCTATTGGTTTATTTTCTAATATTATCTTTGTCCGAACTGGATGAGCGCCCTTGAAGGCCATTGTTTTTTTATTTTTCTGATGATATTTCCATGTTGTACTTTTATATTTCATTTAGTTTATATAGCTTTCTTTGTAGTTCGTCCTCGATTTTTGGTAATAAAATCTGGTCATCTGCAAAGGCTACTGTTTTTATTACTATATTTCCTACGTTAATTCCCCCAGTCGTCATTTGCTTCCATGATCTTATCATGTCGTCAAAATAGAAGTTAAAAAGCGTGGTTGATAGTGGACAACCTTGTCTAACTCCTCCTGTTATATTTATTGGTTCCCTTTGATTTATTTTTATTTTTGTTTTCTCATACATTTTCTTAATTACTGCTATCAAGTGTAGTGGAAATCCTTTTTCACTTAATATGTTCCATAATTTTGGTCTAGAGACTTTATCAAACGTTATATGGAGCTAACATATACACGATATTTAACGAACCTAAAAGCTACCCTAACGCAATTTATGTACTCTAACCTGTGAAAGACCAACCTAAATGCTAACCTAACGCAATTCAAGCACTCTAACCTGTGAAAGACCAACCTAAATGCTAACCTAACGCAATTTAAGCACTCTAACCTGTGAAAGACCAACCTAAATGCTAACCTAACGCAATTCAAGCACTCTAACCTGTGAAAGACCAACCTAAATGCTAACCTAACGCAATTTAAGCACTCTAACCTGTGAAAGACCAACCTAAATGCTAACCTAACGCAATTCAAGCACTCTAACCTGTGAAAGACCAACCTAAATGCTAACCTAACACAATTTAAGCACTCTAACCTGTGAAAGAATGCAATGCCAAAAATAAATAGTAAGTTCTGAAATTCTGAAGTATGTGTATTTAGTTAATTAGTAGAACTCAATGTTGACTGCACTGGATATTTGGTAAAATCAATATGGCTGCCACATTTTCATGCTACGTGTGTAGTTAAATATCATAGAAAAATATTGAAATAATCGTTTAAAAAATGTAAAAATCATTGTAAATGTTGGGAAATAATTTTAAAAATGAAACCCTAAGAATAAAATTTGATAGGAGTTTATGAAGGAATTAAACACGTCGCGTCACAGGTTGTAAAGAACAGCATAATAATCTTAACCTTTGATTAATTTTGAATCACTTTACACCTCTCTCATGTTATGAAAAATAGTTTAGTTGACACCACAGGTGTTGAAAATATGATATTGCGGAGATATAGTGAGGCCTATCATGGCGATCGCTCATGAATCCAAGTGTTTGCAATAAAAGGGGGCTGACGGGGCCAACAGGAGGATTGTAGTCCCTTCTTGCGGCCACGGACCAAACCCAGAAATGACACTATGAGTCATGAGAGAAGAACCTGGTGTGCCGAACCCGGAAGACGACCTACAACTCACATAATACCTTAGGGTAGACATAATTTCATTCTTCCAAAATCCATAATATTAGGTACAACAAAGGAAGTATGTAGTACGTTACTAGTTGAGGACGTTTTTGAGCCCGAACTTTAGTGAAGGCTTCCAAATAAATTCGTGACTAATAATGTACTTACTTCCCAAATTGGGTATATAATTTTGTTCACTCCTATACTAATAATTATGATTAATGTTTATATTTCGTGTGAATTTATATCTTGGTTTGAAGATTTCAATTGTTTGATAACAAGGGAATGGTGATAAAACAACTGCAATTGTTTATTGTTGTCTGAATTAGTGGCAGACATTTTAAATAACAGTTTCCAACTAGGTATTAGTTACAGATATGATTAATTGTGATATAGTCAATGGGAAGCCAGAATGCTGCGGTTTATTTTTTGTTACCTGCAAAGTCGACAAATAAATATGAAAATGTATACAGAATATTTAAAAATGTATTACCATTAGAGAAACATAATGAAATAAATAAGAAAAGTACTAATGAAAATCAACCAAATGTTGTGGCTAATGTTAATAATTGTAACAATTGTTCAATCACTATAAATATGAATTATCAAAGTGACGCATAAGTGTGATGCAATATAACGGTATTGTATTATTCAATAAAATTTTAAGTAGATAACATATTTACATTATTAATTAAGTCAATTACTTTTCTTCCCTAGGGAAGTAAGTTGAGCAATTACACGCCTTTGTCAATGAATACCAAGGCATCTCTGGTAAATTCAAGTCACTTCCCTAAAAACAGAATTAATTAGGCCATTATTAGTATAGGAGTGAATGAAATATATTGGAAAAGACTAAAGATCTTTCATGTCGCCGGTACTCAGGGCAGACTGCCGGCCAAATCCGAATAAATAAAAATGTATAAAGACGTTGAAACGTCTATAGGCCCTAAATTAGAAATAAATATTTTTTTTGCAGTATGCATTTCTGTTTACTAATATAAATCTTGACATAGTGAGAAATCTTACAAAAAAATGTGTACCGGTTGTAGAAAAATGGAAAACACTATAGGTCTAGTTGATCAAGAGGACAGTGCTATGTATGGTTTGTTATGAGATGTAAAAGAAATCCTTCCAAAAAAGTGAAGTTGAAAAATAAAAGTTTTAGCTTAAGAAGCTACTGTGTACCTATTCGTGTGTGATATTACATTTACTCCAGCCATTTAAACATGAAGGAAGAACACTTAAAAAACTAAGGTGAAATTATTTAAATATTTGTTTTAGAAGTGTAAAACGACATGTGTGGTTAAAATTATTATGTAATGGATATGAATGATGTTTCTGTTCATAAAATTGATAATGTTGTATTATTACCTATTATTACCTTAAGTGTAATATGCAAGTGGGTAAGAAGAACTTCTATTTTTACTCGTTTTGTGTGCGGAAAAGTTCAAGAATATAAAAAACCTTTATTACTTATTATTAACATATTTATTATCAATACACATTTAAATACTCCTTGAATATCTAAATTTTAGATCATTCTTAATATTTACTGTGAACATAATTCAAAATTCGGATTTTAAAAGTATTTTAAGTTTTCGCTGTTATAGCTGTGTTGTGTTTAAATTCGTTCTAGAGTAAATAAGAATTTTAGGTCCAAAAAACGCCAAGCACTTTTAATATTCAAAATAATATTCCAAAAGAATAAACGGAAAAAGTTTATTTTAACTTACCTGATATATTTTCATAGTCGTATAGAACAACAGTGCGCATGCGCCAGAGTTTATAGAGCCAGCGATAACCCACAATCGAACGACATATCGATTATTATCATTGTTTTGATTATTTTTTTTTTGTCTTATGTATATATACATTTTTAAAATGAAATTAATCTAAAAGCTAACTAACTAACTCATACTTAATCTAATTCAATTATTTTAACCTAGGGTGGATCCCATGAAACGCCCTTTTTTTTTTTACTCCTTAATAATCGCAACCATCGATAACCCACTGGTTCCAACTATGTAATATATTCTCTGGAGAAAATAGCAAGTCACCATCACAATATGTGTATTTGAATAAATACTTAAAAATACTAAAATAAAGTTATAAAAAATTGTTTTAAATATTTTTAAATATTTAAAACTGTTACTAAATACAGAAGAAGAGTTATAATTCACAACAATAAGCAGAAAAATCAAGGCTAAGTCTTTGTAAACTTGAGAGGAGTAAACTTACATGTAAAATGAATCTGCGCTTTAAATATAAATTTGGACCTGAAAGGATCAAAATATCAGACATACACATGAAGAAATTAAATATCGATCTAAAGCAGAAAATCCATGTTGTTACTTAGTTAAGTGAGAGGTCTGCTGACACGACTTTTATCTAAGAATATAAAAATTAAAATTTGTAAAGCGATAATCTATGCTTATAGTACTTCATGGGTGTGAAGCATTGAAAAAAAAAACAAGATAATTGTATTTGAAAATGAGATATTAAAGGCAATATTCACGTCCATAAGGTAAGGGAATGAAGAATTCTTCACAATTAAAGTGTTCCGTAATTTATATGTATTGTAGATATGATATTTTCAGAGTTGTTACCTCTTAAATTGGAAATGAATCCTGATATAAGGTATATTGCTTTAATTTATTAAATATTTTTATTAGAACAATAGGAAAGCGAATGAGTATAAATTATTTAAATTTGTAGAATAAATGTGTAGAAGTGCACAATATACAGTAATAGCTTACAGTTTTACATGATATTGTTTTCATTACGGTTCGATATATCTAAATAGATGTATGAATCTCGCTACATAAGAATCTCTGGGCTTCTCAGAGCTGCTCAGCTCTGCTATATTGGTGCACTCACTGAACGGGTAACTGCCACCCACTACAACCTTTTAGTGAGCTGTTTACGTCATCAACCTCAGTAGCGTGCTACACACCGAAATATTTTTGATTGGTATTAATGGTACAATATTTCACGGGGAACCCCCCACCCTATGTTGGTAAGCTGTCGGCGTGGTTCATCCCACACTGTCGGTTTTCCGACTCTCGTCTCGTTGGCATGTGGTTACGATGCCTTCATCCAGCGGGTGAACACATTACCACCATGCCAAATCTGCGTCACCGAATTTTAATTTCCATTTTACACCGCCGTGTAGGCAAGGGTTACCAGTTGAACCCCATATAGTCAACCAAAAATCTAGCTTCCGTCAATAGGTACAGGTATCTCAGAATTAGCACACTCTGGACAGCGCATTGTTGCCATCAACAAGTAAAGTTACTTGTTTCTATGTCTTGGAACCTGGATTCCTCTTTTCCTAACAGAGAAACGGAAGTACCACCCACCACCAGTCCCAGGGTAGCCCATCTCTCTCTCCCTCTCCCTCTCTATCTCTATCAGTGTTTCGCCAATTATTATTTATGGATAAGTGTGTGAGATTGTCATGGGAAGATGATGATAGTTAAAATTGTTCGAATTACGTAATTGGGAAAACTTGGTGAAGAAACTGAATTCTTGAGGTTGGGTGGAATGATATTAAGTTTGATCATAGAGAACTGAACAGCGGTGACATATACCGGATTCAGTTGGCTTAGGATAGACCCTTTGTGAAAAAACAATAAACATGAGGTTTTCATAATCCATTGACTGATTGTCTAAATTTTAAAAGCGCTTAATGAAATTACTATTACAATATGAAATTAGTTTTATTTTAATGCATCATTCCATAGATTTTGTATTATTGTAGAGAACTCTCTGAATACCGGTTTGTACTCTTTTTAAAAGCTAAATGTAGATTAAATGAAAATGATTTTTTATCAGAAGTAATTAAATAAAGCTTAGCTATATTGTGGCAGATGAATGAATTTGATGTTATCGGATAGTCATTAATTTCTGACTAGAGCTGTACCCGAGTGGTGCCTTGGTGCACAGATATGGGTAGGAAGTAATTATTGATAATTTAATTAAATAATTTGTAATTCAGATTAATAATCAGATTCGTTGATAAATCGACATCGAAATTCAACGTTTCTAAGTATTGTAATAAAATATGAAATGCGCACAACGTGCAAAGAAGATTGTTCTTAGTCACTGCAGATTTTCATCAACGATTCAGATCTCATCCTACAGTTTAACACATGATATCTCTTGCACACGCGCAATCTGGGCCGGGCTCGTGGAATCTCTGGTTGCTGCACAGCTTGTGGTGAAATCCATTCACGGCGAGTCTGATCACTGTGTGGCGCAATTCATATCCTCCCTGAGTCCACTCACGGCTTGTCATGGCGTCAGTAATATAGAATTCTTCCCATATTTTACATTTCTTCTCGTGAAGTTCTTGCAGGAGGTCCTGGTAAGCTGGTGTCACTGGTAGTAGGAACTTCAGCCTCAGCTCTTCTATGTAGAAGGGCTCTCTGGCGAGCTCATATACAAGTCGGTTTCTCAGTATTCAAAATATGGATTACTCAGTTAGTAAGAAACTTGAATATCTAAATTTTTTTGAAAATTAAAAAAAAACAATAATCCATGAACCCGCATTGACGTCACCAATCTGAAATTGAATTATAACAAATATTTTTAATGGATTATTGAGTCCAAAGTAATAATAATTTAGAAAATTTAAGTTTTTCTTGAGCTCCAAATTTGCGAGTCCTTATGCGAGATCAAAAATGTTTCGAGAGTTTTGTTTTAGGGCCACATGAGTTATCACTTAGCAAAATTATTTTTACTTATACAAAACTTATTGAAACGTTAATTTTGTGAGAGTTGAGTGTTTATCCTTTATGATGCAGTAGGTTTTTATTGCGTTTTGCAATTTATACAGTTTTATCACTTCATTTTAACAGTTAAAAATATAATGAAAATACGTATAATCACAGTACGTAACATCATAAATCCAATCACAATAAATTTAAACTTATTTACAGAGTGATAAAATATTAACACCCTCAATAGAATAAAAATTGTTAAAATTTACATTAAATACAGTAACTTATATTATGACTTTGTATTCATAAAACAGCCTCTAATAAACTTTAATAAAATTGTACGTGTAACTTAAAATTTAATTCAGAAACAATTTTTTATCATCAGTTTCATGAATTAAGCATCATACGGCTGGCTTCGGTCTCATTCTTTACACTCTTGAGACAATTTTGTTCTCCGTCTACCCTCATGTCTTCTACCTTTTGTAGTTCATCATCAGTTTTAATATGCTGTCGCCTTTAATTCTTTTTACATGTAGTTTCCAATCATTTCTACCTTATTTTATTCTGTTTATTAATTTAAAGGCGCTTACTTTCCTTTTTTATATCTTCGCTATTTTTTATTCAATAAAGTATACCTTGAAACAGATCACAAAAATCTAATTTCCGCTGCTTCAAATTTTCTTTCCACATTTCTTTTGTCAATATCAAAGATTCCGAATCATAAAGCAACATTGGTACGCTACTACTTTTAAAAATTAATTTTAATATCATTTCTATTGATTTTCAGTGATCTATTAATAACCCCACATAGATAACAAAATGTATTGCTTCTGTTTTAAATATCACCATTCCTCGTATAGGAAATCTTACAGCCGATATAATTGAAACAGTTAATCTGTTATTTTTCATTTGTAACCAATTAAATTTAATAATTCAGTATAATATTAACACTTGAATTTGCCAAACACTAATTTCGCTTTCCAGTTATTTATGTGTGTAGGACCGCAGAGAAATAAAATATTGTATAGTAAAGTAAAGTGATCCCACAACAGGCCTCGGGAGGCCCTTGGGGTAGTAGGAGGTTAAGGCTCCCACTTTTTCTAGACAATCGGCACTTTATGTCAGCCGTGTTGTTAGCCCTGCGTGACGGCCGCCTTTACCCCCAGAACAAGCGTCCGGTACTCATTTCCGTTAGAGGCTGAGTCAACCCCAGGGCCATAGTGCCGCCAGAGGGTTTGGGTCAATTTAAAAATCCTGACCCCAACGGGACTTGAACCCTCGACCCTCCGGCTTGTAGCTCAGTGCCTTAACCACTACGCTACGGCGTGTCCCCAAAATATTGTATAACTATAAGTTATTACTGCATATTGTGTAATTTCACACAAATTTTAGTTATTTACATTTGTTCGATTTTCCGTTATTTTATTAAAAGTATTACATAAATTAAACCAATATATCTTACAGGATATATTGTCAATTTAAGGGTTAATGATAGAATATTACTCAATTGGATTGGGAGGGGGGTAAGGACACACCAGAAAAATGGTATATTTTAATAAACTTCATCTTCGAAACTGCACAGAATTGGAATATAAGTTATTGTATTGGTATTAAAACCAATTGTAAAAAATTATTTAAAATAGACTTCTGAAATAATATTGATGTAAAAAATGTATTATTTTATAAATTTATAATTAAGATTGATTTATTTTAATCTACTATACAATAGTGAAATAAGAACAACTACAAGTGAATGAATTGTACGAGTACATCTAACTGTAGGGGAACTAATATATTTGTTAAAGATAATCTGATATTATTACTTACAGTTGGGAAATTTCAGTAAATGTTTTATTAAATTTGATAAGCCAAATACTTGCATATGTATACATTGGCAGGTTTATAATCGCGCCAAAGCTATAAAAAATCAAAACTAGTATTTTTCAATTTTAGTACTTAAAATATAATATTATATATTAAAGTTAGAAACACACACAACTTCTGAAATATACCATAAGCTTCTGTAGTAGAGTTAGTCTTCAAGATAAAGTAAATATATTAGACCTGTAAGAG
The DNA here is from genome assembly GCA_030220185.1 of Diploptera punctata. Classification (NCBI taxonomy): domain Eukaryota; kingdom Metazoa; phylum Arthropoda; class Insecta; order Blattodea; family Blaberidae; genus Diploptera; species Diploptera punctata. The sequence continues at coordinate 115,128 of JASPKZ010008449.1, forward strand.
ACTATATCGCGAGAAATTTGGGTAGCTATAATAAGTAGCGGCTCCGGTTAGAAAACCCGCTATAACGGTGGGGGACCCGACATGCTGACTACATGTTATCCTATACTGGGTTATGATCGCCCACATCTATGATTAACACACGTGAACGTGAGACCAACACCCTGCTGTTAAGCCAAGGATCTTCTAGGTCTGTCGCACCATGGGTAGGCTTGGTAGTAGCATAAAAGACCATTGTGAAAATATATTAACAATTTACAGTAGGCCTACGTACCAGTTCACCTCACTGTCAATCGAACTATGTCCTTCGTAACTGTGACATTTTTTTTATATTATTGAAGCACGTGAAGTTATGACATTTCTTAAGAAAGAGGAAAAGTGCACTATGCATTCAGACACAACATTCAAAACCTTTTCGAATGCATAGGTATAATAACTGAATTTTAAAATTCTACACTGAATAGCATGTTTATGCGTTTTGTCTTAATAGAGATAAAATGATACATTACTAATAATTGGAAGACATCTTATGGCAGAGTAAGCCTATAAGAAACTTTCATCATTTATCATTATCAGGTAAAGGCGTAATTAATAAATAATTCTAAGAATGAGGGACTACTGTATCAGCAATAAATACTGAAATACCTGCAGGAACTGGTTCCTACAAACGATTGCTCACAGAAACTTAAGAAGGAATATATTACTCACTTAAGTTAAATCTGCACGCGGAAAATAAGCTAGGAATATGCTTCAAGATTTTTTAAAATACATTACGAAACTTCGTTGAGGTCACTGTGTTAAAGTTTTAATAATTATAAAGCAGTACCTGATATCTCAGTCGTACCCAATAACACTGAGCAACAAAAAAGAAACTTTTTTTCTTGTCTCAGAAGGCAAAATATGTGGTTCTGATAGTATTTTTTCTCGTGAATTCAAATATGATACCGGGTTTTCTCCATCACTCAGAGTTTCCGAGAGACAGGATTTTTTTTTAAATTTCAAACACTTTAATATTTTCCACATTCGCAACTACACAATATTCCAACATTCGGACTCGCCTAGAAAGTAAGAAATGACGATTTTCTGCTGTATTTCGCCTGTGGAGCATCCCTCTTGATGGCCCAACAATAATCGGCCAGCATATTAGGATTCCATTTGCATTGATATCTCTTTTCAATAGCTGAAATCTCCTGAGTTAGCTCTTTTGGTTTTATTTTACAATAGACAAATGGACGAAAAAAAGTTTATTAAAAAAATAATTATTTAAATCCATTAATTGAAATTAAAATAAAAAAACTGTGGGTGATGGAGAAATTCCGAATACATATTTGAAAACACGATAAAAAAACTGCATTAAGTACAACTATTGGTACTCATTAGACAAAAATAATGTTGACAAGTGTAATTTGCAGTGTTGTTTTATAGGAGGCCTTTCGATAACTTAAGTATTATCTTCTGATTTCATTTTGGTACTGACTGTTGTTGGTAATTATTTTGTACAGAGCGTTTATATTGCTGGGTATGTTCTCATTTAACAGGTGTTTATTTGTGGTTTCCTTGATAATTTCTAACTCTTCGAGAACATTGACCTTCGATGTATCGTTTTCTCTATGCAGAATCGATAATACATTGTCTATTGATATACAAATAAACACCTGTTGAATGAGAACATACCAGCAGTATAAACCCTCCGTACAAAATAATTACCAACAGTCAATACAAAAATGAAAGCAGAAGATGATACTTAAGTTATCGAAAGGCCTCCTATAAAACAACACTGCAAATTATTGAGGACGACAGAAATATCAGGTACTGTTTTACAATTATTAAAACTTCAGGAATATGCTGTCGATTCTCTTTATTTTCTTAATATGTTGCAACTTGCTACCCTTTGTGTTGTTTTATTTGACTGGGAGGAGAGTGCTGGCAAATACTGTGATTTTCAAATGATTCGCCACCTACAGTAGCCGTTGACCAAATTAATAATATGGCAACCATGTTACTGATGGGGAACAATCTGTCCCTATTTTAAAATTAAAATATAAAATTATGGAATATTCACCTGAAAGGTCCGTCTCCTTAACTTAAGTAGTTATTTAACTGTAGCGCTTTCGGGACTTGTCCCATCATCGGCAGGGACAAGTCCCGAAAGCGCTACAGTTAAATAACTAAATAAGTTGAGGAGACGGATCTTTCAGGTGAATATTCCATAATTTTATATTTTAATTTTGAATAATACCTCAACGGAACACATCATGAATCTTATAAAAGTTGTCCCTATTTTGCCTGCCTCATTACATGTTGCCAATTCCTGTCCCCCGTGTTGTGAGACTGGTAATACATGACAAACAATGTGATTTTAAATGATCCGAAACATTCAACTCTCGTAGAATGACTAATATGACAAGTGTGTATTTGTATTTCACATGTATTCAGGCATTCTCCCTTCCATAGAGATATAGCTTGGCGACACTAGTGCTAACACACTTTCCCTCTATACGTGCAGACTTAACTTGGGCGAGTAATAGAGTGGCATTATTAACCACACCGTATCAAACATTTTGTTCTTAGAAATGACAGTATTCGTTTTGTCAGTAATTACATAATTATTAATAATTACAGATTGATATTAATAAGAAGGTAGCGGTACTCAAAAATAAAGAACAGAAAATGATTTACGTTTTTAAACGAGAATAAACTTAAATCCCCACTTAAGAGTTAAGCGGCGTACTTCATTTAACTTGGACTTTTTGCATATTACAATGACTCATGTCCCAAATGGGAGTCAATGACCAAACACGTTACAATGATTTTTTATTTACAACCAATTACAGTCGTGTTTCGCCTAGAATTTACCAACTAAAGTTTATCATAATAAAGAAAGCACCTCCTTTTTAACATTCTGAATAGGTCATAGCATTATTTTGCAGTGACTGACTCACCAAGAAATACAGCTACCATATTGTATATATAGTGCATGAATGTCAACACATGTCGCATGCGGGATTTAATATAAAAACATTTGTAGCAATTGATTATACCACCAAAAAAAAAAAAAAGAAACCACTGTTTGCACTTTCTTAAATGTATTTTTTCCGAGAAAAATATAATTGTCATATTTACATCATAAGACATCAGAAATGTTTTAATATACAGTATGATGTGTTTCATTTTTTCTCCACTAGAGTGCATTCTTACAATATTGCATTCCTTTGGCAATAAATAATAAGATATGGTTGCAGTGACGAACAAAAGAAGCAAATTAATTGTACCAATCGTTTCTCATTTGTTTTCAAACATCGACCGTTTAAATAAAATATATAAATATTTTAAAATAACTATAGTTAAATAATGATTTGTGAGTAAACAGCTTAATTTTATTTGTTAAATAGTCCTCACTAATGCCACTCTTGATTTCCAAATTCTCTAGATAAATTGGAAATCACTCGTGGCATTACTTATGATAAATATTTATTCAAATTTAGTTTCTTGAAGGAAAATCTCTGAAGTTCTTCTTGCTCTAATTTATATTTTTCGATATAGTTACTGTGTGAAGGATAATGGTTAAAATTACGTCCTTGGGCAAATGCATTCTTTTTTGTATAATATAAATAGACGAAATATAAAATAATATTTGCTGAAACATAAATTGTGTTATTATCCCCAAGGCTGTTATATTTTAACCGGATGTTAAGAATAAAATGACAGAATAAGACTTTTGTAGGTCCTAAACAAAATAAGCTTCTTCCATATTTATAAATTTATGAATTTTTAACACAGATGCCCCATGGATTCCGTTTGTCTTGATGTCCACATATTGAACTAAACATTTCTTTATAGATATAGTAAGTGTGATAATTTTGTATCATTATTAACAGAACATGTGTTTTCTTTCATCTGAAACAATCTTTTTCAAAGACAATCATTCCAATATTTTCATTAGTGACATAATTTTATTTTATTTTTGTCACTGGGAAAAGGTATTGATGAAAATGGTTCAGTTTTGATATGTTGTAAAGATTATTCTAGAATTAACGTTATCTGTTATCCAAAAATAAACTCCATTAAAAAACCCATTCCTAAAAAAGAGCACATGTAAATTTATAGTTATAAGTAATTATAATAATTCAGATAAAATGAGTTAATTGAATTTGTTTTATTAAAATACTGAACTTCCAACCTGTGAATTCACTTTTCCCCATATTTGAGAACGATGGAAATAAAAAGTAAGTTCATTAATTTTTTTACCTGCATGTGTAGCAGTTTATAGACACTTTCATCAATAATTACATGTACACGCCTTAAATATTGCATGGTTTTAAATTATGTAGCCTACATTTCGATATTTAACCCTTAAATTGGCAAAGCACACATTCTCAATCCAGCTATTTAAAAGTGTCGAACCGCAGTGAAAACAAAATAATAAAAAAGTATGTTATTACTATATTTTTAATAAACATTTTACACCGTTGAAGCTATTAATAAATATTTAAGTTATTGCTGTATATTATTGTATAATTCGACACAAGTTTAGTTAATTTCTATTCGTTTGTTTTTCTGTTGTTTTATAAACAATATTAAAACAATTAAATCAAAGTATTTTATCAGATACGTTGCTAATTTAAGGATTAAAGATTAATTAAAGCATTAATTAGAATCAATAAAAGTGAAAAGATTGATGAAGGCAACAAATCAGTGATTTATCATATTAATTGTAAAGAATATGGAAAAGGGAAGGAACTTAAATACTAGATTGAGAGAACACCTTACGAATATTAAAAATGGGGAAATAGAAAATTCTGCAATAGCTGCATATGCATGGTCAAAAAAGTACAGAATAAAAAGAAAGAACAGTTCGATAAATCTAAGGAACTTATAATTTGGGAGAAAATTTGCATCCACAAGAATAAAGAGAAAACTATGAATTTTTAAATTCCCGGGGAAAAAGGAAAAAAAAATACAAGTTCGTCGGTCATCCAACAGAGGGAGCAGAAATCAACCTACAGCATCGCCAACTGCAAATTCAACAGTTATGAAGTATTGACAATGACATACGAGTATTGAAACTCCAGTCTGCAAGAAAATCACAAATAGGAGGTGAGTGAAAATATCCTAACCAATTATAATTAAAATAAACCTCATAGTGTTAGCAGAATTAAATAAATTCTGCGTGTTCCCACGCCGCCACTACCCGCTACAATACAGTATTTATTTATTTATGTATCTGTCTATAGCTACTTCTATATAGCCTCTGTCCGCTCCTGAAATGTTCGCCCTTAAGATATCATGGGATCATAGGTTACCGCACGCTTGACACCTTTAAGTCACGCTTATACAATTAATTGTTGTTAAATAATTATTTTTTCTCCAGAATTAAATTATTCTATGTCATAAGTAGTTTTATTTTCATTTTTCTATCATGTACATTTTATATTTTATTCGTTAAACCTGGAGTAAATCCAACTTATATTGTAGATAATTATTGTATATATATTTCGTGTAATCTTTTATGCTTATTGTAATTTCTATATACGAATTATTGTAATTTTCTTTGTAACCTGGTTGAGTGATAGACAAGGCTTTAAGGCCTTAACTCTACCACGTAAAATGAAGCTATATATATATATATATATATATATATATATAATTAGATATTCAATAGTAGATTGTATAAGATATAAGCAATTAAATTGGTATGGGCATGTATAACGAATGCAATAAGAGAGGTTACCCAGGAAAACATTGGAATCGTGTCCATTTGGAAGAAGAAGGAAAGGAAGACCTCGAAACTCGTCGATGCAAGAAATAACGGGAATGAGAACAAGAGGACTGGAGGACATGGAGTGGATGGATAGAGACGAGTGGAAAAGAAAAATAAAACTTTAGGCACAGACATCTGTGTAAACATTAAAAATCTGTATATAAATAAATAAATGTATGATATAATTAAATCTTTAACATTGAGCAATGCAAGCTTAATATAGTATGATAAGAAAAATGAATGCCTGGACGGGATACGAACCCGGATCTCTGAGTCTGTACCTCAGCGTGATATCCATTACACCACCAGGCGAATCCCGTCCAGGCATTTATTTATCTTATCATACCAAATAAATGTATATATATATATATATATATATATGTGTGTGTGTGTGTGTGTGCGTGTGCGTGCGCGCGTGTGTGTGTGGTACACGGAGTGAGTAAAGGAAGAACAATACTGGAACTCATTAAGAAGAGGAAAAAAATTAGATTGGCCACTGACTAAGAAGAAACTGCCTGCTGAAGGATACCCAAGAAGGAATGGACAACAGAAAGAAGGTTAGAGGCAGAAAAAGACAGATGATAGATAATAACTATTATAATCAATAGATTGTATGTGAATACAAAAAGAAAGACTAATATAAAGAAAGAGTGGAGAATGTTGAGCTTGCAGTGAAAGACTTGCCTTGGGCAGAACACTGACATTTGGTAAGATCATATAATAACCTACTGGAATTATTTCCTAGCATGCTAATATATAAGCCTATGTTTAGAGCAAATATTAAATGATACAATTTCATGAATTTTCACCATTAAGACCATTCCCCTTTCCCTTAACACATGATTGCTCGTGATGAATGACGAGCTCTGTTAATAAATAGTGAAGAATTGATGTAGTGCCCACATATTTTGTTTTTCAGATTACAAATGAATGGCGTACTCTACTTCGGTTGTTGAAGTAGATTTTAAGTTGCAAAATCTCTTATATTTTGAGAATGTTAACTTGGTTCTTCACGTTTGAATTTAGACAAGTGTAACTGCTCGAATTGATATATGAGAGGGGATACGGACTTCATTATACTAATGAGGAAAGATACGCAGAACAACAGTTAACTGAAGCGCAGTTATTCATATGAGAGGGTTGTTAGAGGGAGGGTATAAGTGCTCCTTTGTGGAATCTACAAACTTCTCAAACTACATACAACTTCGATGAGATTTATTCTCCCCCTGTTTTATTTACTTTTACTTTATTGTTATGATGTTGGTAACATTAGTTGCGTAACTGCCTCCTCTAAATAGTTTTTACCACTTTGTTATCTTTATAATAAAATATTAAGAAAAAGTATTTAGTTCAGCGATTTTCAAATTGAGCAGCAGGCCCCCTGAATAACCGCGAGAGCTTAAACATTGATAGTAGAGGATCTATATTGATATTGTACTTTTAAATGTTGTGCCGGTTCGCTCAGGGTAGAATATAACTCAGGGATGTTTATATTATTTATGTAATGATAAATAAATATAAACTTATTACTTCGGTTTATTGATTAATTTTGCACTATTTATTTACAGAAAATTACAACTGGTTTATATCTCAGTAATATTTGGAGTGGAGTTGATGAGTTTATTTAAGTCCACGTGTATTTAATATTACTTAAAATTCGGAGTTACAAATTATCTTGGAATTTTAAAATACTTAAGATTTTAAAATTTACTAAAGGTCGCGGAAGGTTGCTGAAGGTGTTGATGCTTGTAGAACGTATGAGTGTGAGTGTATTTGAGAGCGTTTTGTCACGTGTCCTTGCCTTATAAGGGCGATGACTCCTCCCATAAAGTCATTTACCCCACTCCAAATGCACATATTATTCATTACACCTTAGAGGGGTAGGTACCATTCGTTTGGGGTTCCTATGTTGGTAATAGACTCATGTGCACGTTTGTGCGCCTTCCAGTTATTACAATTAATCGTTTAATTATATTGTAGTAATTAGAGTCTATTAATTCTAGCACAATGTTTTATATATTTATGTCTATACAGCATCGTGCTACATGATCTCTGTGGGAAACCGATGTAATAAGAACAGTAAAGTCACGTAGATTGGATGGATAGGACATGTGGCACGAACTGATAATAAAAGAAGGACATGAATACTTCTTGTAGAAAAAACAGAGGGAAGAGAATATAATAGATAGACCAAGAATAAGGTGATGTGATATTTAATTCAGGAATCTGGTGCAAAATCTAGCGATTAAAAATTCTACACCACCATTCTTCCTGCCTCAGATATTGAAATTGTTACATTTTAATTTATTTAATTAAATATCTTTACGTCCACCGCTGTGGTCTCGAGGTAGCGTGCTGTCTTCTCACAGCGCGCCCGGGTTCGATCCCCGATCGGGACAAGTTTCCTGGGTGGTTTTTTTTCAGGGTTTTTCCTCACCAGTAAGAAAAAAATGTCAGAAAACTTTAAGGCCCAAATGGTCCCCGAGCATCATCTAGCCATTATTATCATCATTAAAATCTATCTCTATTTATCTTCGGGTTTTTACAGCTGCTGCCGTTTTCCCGTGCCAAACCTCCAAAGCCTACGTTCTTGGGCATCTTCGATGCTTAGCCCTCTTGCTTGCATTAATGTCTTCATGTTTTCCTTCCATGTTAACTTTGGTCTCCCTCTTTTCTTCTTTCTGTTCGGATGCCATTCATATAGTTGTCATTCATCATTAAAATATTAATGAAATTTAGGATTATGTCCTCCTGGCGCTTCATTACCATTCATCACCTATCATATATCATCGGGGTAGCGTATCTCCGCCTTCCAGGCGCCCCCAACCTCAGAAGTGGGCTACAATAGCAGCATGCCAGGAGAGAATATCAGAATTTCGAAATGACAACGTGGTGGTATAAATAAAAAAAATAACTTTACAATTAAAAATTTGAACCCCTCTGGTTATCGAACTCGGCCCACTTGAATAGTTCAATAACACCAGTCCTACTTCCAGTTAGAACAGTAATATTATGAGCATAAACTCAAAATCCATGTGACTTATAAATTACACTGAGCAACAAAAAAATAAACTTTTTTTTTTGTCTCAGAAACACAAATATGTGATTCTGATAGATTTTTTCTCCTGAATTCAAATATGATACCGGTTTTTCTCCATCACTCAAGGTTTCCGAGAGACAGGATTTTTTTTAAAATTTCAAACACTTCAATATTATCTACATTCGTAACTACACAATATTCGAACATTCGGACTCACCTAGAAAGTAAAATATGACGATTTTTCTGCTATATTTCGCCTGTGGGGCATCCCTCTTGATGGTCCAACAATAATCGGCCAGCATATTAGTATTCCATTTGCCTTGATATTTCTCTTCCATAGCTGAAATTTCCTGATGAAAGTATTCCCCGTGCTCATCGTTCACTGCGCAAAGATTTTCCGGGAAGAAATCTAGGTTTATTAAAAAATAATTATTTAAATCCATTAATTATAATTGAAATAAAAAACACTGTGGGCGATGGAGAAGTTCTGAATACATATTTGAAAATACGATAAAAAAAACTGCATTAAGTACAACTATTAGTACTCATGAGACAAAAATCATGTTGACCAGTGTTATCAATCCTTCTAAATTTAAATTGTTTATTACTATTAGCCTACTACTACTACTACTACTACTACTACTACTACTACTACTACTTGTATGTGTCGGCCGCCGAAGGCTAGTGGTTATGTTCCTTGCTTCTGGTCCCGACGGTCGCGGGTACGGGGTCGATGAATTCTTTAGGATGGAAAAATCCAAGGAGCTAGTCTTCCGCTAGGGACTTTAAGCCATGGGTCCCGAGTCTGAAGATTTTCAGGCTCGTAAAAGAACCTTAAGTCTGGATAAATAGTCTTATTTAAAAATTTACCGACCTTTGTCATCATTTGTAATACCTTAGTTCCCTGCAAGATGCTTCATTGGGTCGGTATTATGACCGCATACCATTCATGACTTATATAAGGAAATTACGTAACTAAATGAACTTCGTATAGTAATTAATAAATGATAGATCTGCTAGCCGTCGAGAAGAGCGGACGTGTTTTTGTTAGAGTGGTTGAAGTGTGCAGGGGACAAAGCATTATGGAAGAAGTTAGAAAGCTGATTGAAACATTGTCAACTGAAGTGAAAGAGGGGTTTGAAAAGTGCAACGTGGGTGAAAAAATTCGTGATATTGAGACGAACATGCATCGGATGGAGGACAGATTGAAATGGCTGGAATCTAAATTAGACTATCTCGAAAACCAGAGTCGCCGTAATAATATTGTGATATATGGTGTGCATGAAGAGGACAGAGAAAGCTGGGAAGAAACTGAACATATAGTTAAAAGAGTAGTGGCGCAAATCGGAATTGATTTGGTGGACAGTGATATTGAAGAGCGCACAGAGTAGGTCGTTGGAATAGTGGAAAGAGACCGATTGTATGCAAATTATCACACTACAAAATAAAATGTTGGATCCTTAGAGACAGTAAATATCTTAAAGGGACCGGTATCAATATTGCCGAAGACTTTAGTGAGAAGGTGCGCCGCGAAAGAGACTTTCTTAAGCGACACATGCTCGAGGCGAGGAGGCAGGGCTGCCATGCAATCATACAATTTAATAAATTGATTATAAATGGACGAATCTGGAGCAGGGAAAAACTACAAAATATGGACAACTCTGAAAATGAATTTGAAGAGGTCATTGACAGCGAGTCCCTAAAACATACAGGGGACGCTTCAACAGCAGGTGGTCTCCTTACAGCAGAGGAGGGAGAAAATTCTACACGAGAGAAAGAGAGAGGGACCACTACCTTAATAACTCCCAGAAATCCAATAAACATACAGCAAAAAACGGCCGAACGCAAACAGCATACCCCACCTCTAAGAAGTGAACGACCGGCGGACACAAGAACTCCAACAAGAAAATCACTAAGACTTCAGAATCTACCCGCAGAAAAGGAACTATTGAGAGGGGGAAGTTCGAAAAATACAGGTAAGACTAATGACAAGGGAACACAATAGGGTTTGTTGACAGTCGGTTCATGGAATTTCGAAGGGTTAAAGCAAAAACTTTCAATGGACAGATGTGTAGAGTTTATTGACACTTTTGATATATTAGCCCTAGGAGAAACATGGTTAAAAGCTAATGAATGCGTAAATCTATGTAATATGAAAGGTTATTTTAAGGGTAATCAAAAGAGAGGAAAGAGAGGTAGATATCCAGGCGGTGTTGCCATTTTATATAAAGCTAACTTAGACCCATATATTAAAAAGGTAAATATTACTTTAAAAGAGGCAATTTGTATATATTACCATACAGAAAGAGCAGAAATGTGTCTGTTGTCTATTTATCGCCAACCACTAAATTCCAGGTATGCCAATCCAAATTTTTCGTTGAATTGTCTGACTCGTTGGCAGAAATAAAAGATAGGTTTCCGGAAGCGGGAATAATAATTTTAGGGGACTTTAACTGTAGGATTGGGGAGGAAAATATCACTATAAAATCGGATGATAATGAAACACGAGGTGAGGGTAGGAGAAGCAAAGATAAGATTTTAAATTCAGAAGGAAACCAATTGTTAGCTTTTTGCGATGAATTTGAACTTGAAATTCTGAATGGTAAATATGGGGAAGATAAAAATGGAGAACTGACATTTATTAATAAAAATGGAAGTAGCGTAATCGATTATTCAATATGCACACAAGACATAATTCCAGTCCTAAGTAATTTCTGTATAGTTTCCAGAATCGAATCACACCACTTCCCAAACAAACTTATTTTAAATATGAAAGGTATTAGTGAGACAGTTAATGATGAGGTGGCAACAATATTGCGGCCAATTATCCGTTTCAGGTGGATCGAGGATCTGAGAGAAGAATTTAACAGGAGTTTGGAAACGCTAATACAGGATCTGCAATTAAATGATCTTAGCGGGGAGGAAATTATTAAAACTTTGACAGAATGTTTTCAAAAAGCAGGGGAAAAATTCAAGGTTAAATACGCAATGAACCAGAAGGACAAAGGGTGGTACAATAATGCATGTAGAAAGAAGAAGAAATTTGTCGAAAGTAGTCTTTTAAAGTTTAGAAAAGAAAGCACAGATGAAAGCAGAAAAAATTATGCGCAAGAGAGAAAGGAATATAAAGACTTATTGGCAGAAACAAAACTAGCATGGCAAAATAAGAAATCCGAAGAAATGAGAGTCGCGACTGAAAGTGGGAACATTGCGGACATATGGAAAGCGATAAGGGAACTCAAAGTAAAGTCCATAAATCGGACAAGAATAACGCCCGGGGAATGGAGAAGTTACTTTGATAGGGTGCTGGGAAATGAGAGGTTAAGATATAATCAAGGAAATATAGTTGAGATCCCTGACCCAATTCATATTCAATTACTGGATCAGGATATTTCGAAAAATGAAGTGGTTTCTTCCATTAAATGTTTAAAGAATGGTAAAGCACCTGTAATTGATGGAATACCAGGGGAATTCTTGAAAAAATATGATATCATCCAATAAATTATTAGACGTTTTGAAAACTGCGTTCAACAAACTTTTTAATGGAGGAGATTATCCGGAAGCCTGGGCGACAGGTGTCATCCAACCGCTATACAAAGGGAAAGGTGGGTCACAGATACCAGAAAGTTACAGGGGAATTTGTCTCTTTTCAGTTTTCGGAAAAATATATTGTAAAGTACATTACGAACGAATAAGACAATGGGCTAAAGAGAACAATAGGCTCTCAAAATATCAGTCAGGTTTTAGAGAAGGGTACTCCAGGTTGGACAACGTATTTGTTCTGATAACATTAATTGATGACAATCTGAAAATGAGGGGGGTAAATTATTTTGTGCATTAATTGATTTTAAGATGGCATTTGATACTGTGGACCGAAGCGCACTTTGGGAAAAAAATAAATCGAAAAGGATTGTCTCATAAAATGATACATGTTTTAATGTCAATTTATAAATATGTTAAATTTTGTATAAAAGTAAACCAAGGACACATTACACAGAGTAGTGCAGCCAATCGGGGAGTGAGACAAGGTTGCATTTTGTCACCAATGCTATTTAATCTATTCGTTGATGATATTGTAGACGTAATGCTAGAAGGAGAAATTGAGGCTCCGGAGGTAAGAAATGATAAAGTCCCAGTCCTGTTGTGTGCAGATGATTTAATTATCTGTTTCAAGACAATCAAGGGATTGCAAAGAGGTTTTGACCTACTGGAAATATACTGTAGGAATTGGGGATTGACTGTAAATGTTAGTAAGACAAAAACAATGACCTTTAAAAATGGGACGGTTTATGGTAGAGCAGAGGAATGGAAATACAGAGATCAAGTACTTCAAAACGTGAAACATTTTGAATATCTTGGTACGACGTTGAAAATGAACGGGAAGTGGAAAAAACATATTGATATAGCATTATTTAAAGGGAGGGGACAACTTAACAGTGTACTCGGTATTCTGGGTCGAGTGCCTGATATTCCAGTCAGCACATTAGAAAAAATGTATGGAGCGATGGTCAGGCCAGTAATGCACTATGGTAGTGAGATTTGGGGTTTCCAAAGAACGGAAATACTAAATAAGGTATATACGCATTTTCTAAAGTATATTACAGGACTTAGTAAGGCCGTTTCTAACTGTGGAATTTTATATGAATTCGGGTCATTCCAGGACGACATTAACTGTAAAATTCGTGTACTCAAATACTGGTTGCGAGTAATCCAAGGTGAACAAACAATGCTTAGAGCAATTTGCTACGACCACCAAATTAAAAACATAGATGTTAAATTTTGGGCAGACGAGGTTAGGAGAGAACTCCAAAAGATTGGGATGGGCTGGATATGGGAAAAAGGGACTGAAAATCGCAAGAAAGCAAGAACGTGTGGAGAAAAATAAGGAGGAGGTACTTAGATGTAAATCAACAAGATACCTTCGCCGAATGTACAGGAAAACGCTCACTGTGTTTACAAAGAGACCTAAAACACGTCTGGGGAAAAGAATCGTATATACTCAACCTAGGATTTAAGGAGAGATCAGGGCTTGCTTGGTTTAGGCTAGGGGCATGGAAATTTCTAAAAATTAGCGACGATCACGATATGCGAATATGTCCAATGTGCAGGAACTTTGAAGATGAGATACATATATTAGGAAAATGTAATGATTTAGAATATTGGAGACGTCAGTTATTACCGGAAAGATTTCTAAATTCAAATCGGGAAAGATTGGCATGCTACGAGTTATTGGTAAATCCAGAAAATTGGATAAACCTCGGTAAATTTCTGGACAAAACGCGAAAAATAAGGACAACACTCATTCATGAATAAATATATGTTATCAAAATGCAATACCATTAATTATTAACAATTATATATAAATTAATTAGTGTATAATGCTGTTGTGTTATTATTTAATTGTAATATTAATGTGTTTTCTTTATGTAATTGTAATGTTAATGCTTTTTTAGTGTATAATGCTATTGTGTTATTATCTAATTGTAATATTATTATTGTGTTTTCTTTATGTAATTGTAAGGTTAATGTTTTTAGTGTATAATGCTTAATTGTGTTATTATTTAATTGTAATATTATGTATTGTGTTTTCTTTATGTAATTGTAATGAATATTGCTATTGTGTTATTAATTAATTGTAATAGTTTTATTGTGTTTTCTTTATGTAATTGTAATGTTATTGCTGTATTTGTTTATTTTTCTTTACACTAGTACCAATTATTACTTATTGTAACGGACTGTCAACAGCACGTACGGCTTACTGCCCGTGCGACCCATATTTGTAAATAATATTGTAAATATCTTACTTTTTGTCTAATAAAGTCCTACTACTACTACTACTACTAATAAATGAAAATAGGAAACTGTATATATATATATATATATATATGTCCATCGCTGTGGTCTCGAGGTAGCGTGCTGCCTTTGTCAAGCAGCGGGCCCGGGTTCGATCCCCGGTCGGGGCAGTTTTTCTGGGTGAGGTTTTTATCGGGTTTTTTTCTCACCTGTAAGACAAATGTCAGGGAAACGTTAAGGCCCAAACGGTCCCCGAAATAATATGGCCATCATGATCATCGTCATCCTTATCATTATCATCATCATCCTTCACCGGTGTGGAAAGCAACGGGAAGCTACCACACCTATAATTCCCTAGTAAAACTGCAAGCATAGCATGAAAATGCTGTGATTGCAGTGAGGGACCTGCCCTTCGGTCAGAATTACTATATTATATATATATATATACAACAAACAAAGAAGTATTAAAATGGATACCTCCTGAAAAAGGGTAACGTGGTAGACCAAAGCCATCGTGGATGAAGAGAATTCAAGACAACATGAAGAAGAGAAATATGACAAAAACAGTCACACAAGATCGGGAAGTGTGGAAGAAAAACAATTGTATATTTTGGTTGAGGATACCTGTGTAAATAGCAGAAACAATCCTCAATAATAATAAAAAAATAGGAAATAATATCAAGAGAAACGTCTTGAAAAAACGTTGAATCTGGTACATCTTACCTCATAAATATTTGTGTTTCATTTGACCTGTTTCGATATGGATAGCATATTGAAACATGTCAAATGAAACACATATTTATGAGGTATAGTAAATAGCTCCTAACATAGGGGAGGATAAAGCCCGAAATTGGGCTGTTACGCCACCAAAAATAGAGATTTACTACGTACGACTAGTATGAAATAAAAAGAAAATGTTCTCATGTGTCATGTAAAACACGGACGGATTCAAGAGTTTAGCAAGAAGTAAAACAGTATAATTATGAAGTTTATAATATAAGTATGTGTAGATTAATAGTTAAAAATGTAAATGGCTGAAGTTTAGTGACGCACATGTTGCGGGATGTACTATTACCTGAAACGGACTAATTCCGTGCAATCAGCTTAAAAAGTAATATTATATGCATGGCGTCGCGCCGCCCAACGCCTTCTCCCTACCCAAGTGACGCATTATTCAAGCAGTAGGAATATTACCAACCTAGTGTAACTCACGATGCGTCAAGAACCATACAGGGTTAATTTGTATCCTCACTAAAGCTACCTGTTATACACGTGGATATGTAAGCAGGTCACGGCGCTCTTCCCATGCATCCCCCGAAAGTCTTGGGATTGGATATTTCTTCTATTTTTTTTTCCATTGGTATAGTCTACGTGTTAATAATAATAATAATAATAATAATAATAATAATAATAATAATAATAATAATAATAATAATAATAATAACAATTATTATTATTATTATTTATTTGTATATACATATTTTTAATGTATACACATATTTCTGTGCCTAAAGTTTTATTTTTCTTCTCCACTCGTCTCTACCCATCCACTCCATGTCCTCCAGTCCTCTTATTCTCATTCCAGTTGTTATTTCTTGCATCCATGAGTTTCGAGATCTTCCTTTTTTTTTTCTTCTTCTTCCAGTTGGATACCATTCCAATATTTTCCTGGGTAACCTTTCTTCTTCCATTCGTCGTGCGTGCCCATACCAATTTAACTGCTTTATCTTATATAATTTACTATTGAATATTTAATTTTTTTTTTCGTATGGCAGTATTTCTTATTTTTTTCTAATTTTGAACATCTTGCTGTTATCCTTATGAAATTCATTTCCATCGACATTTTTATAAGTGTTTGTTCAATTTCCAAACTTCAGCTCCAGCTTCTCACTATTGAATTATATATTCGTAACTTATTTTTCTGGTTATATGTCTGTTCCATAAGACTCCATTCATCATTGCTGTTATTGCTCTACCTTTATTTATTCTGTTCTTAATATCACTTTCTTGTTTATCCTCTTTATCTACTTTTACTCCCAGATAATCAAATTCTTCACACCCTCTAATATACCCCTTTTGATCTTCTAATATTGTCCCGCGCCGTAGCCGAGCGGTTAAGGTAGGAAGCCTTGGCGCAGAGCTACGGGACTTGCGCTGGTTCGAGTCTCCATGGGGGAAGACATTTTCTCATGGTATTTCGGCCAGTATGGGACCGGTGCCCACCCAGCATCGTGAGGCAATTGGGTAGCTACAATAAGTAGCGGCTCCAGGTTGAGGAACCAGCTATAACGGCTGGGGGACTCGACATGCTAACCACATGTCACCCCTACACTGGCTGTTGATCATCTACCTCTGTGATTGACACATGTGGATGTGAAGGGCCAGCAGCCGGCTGGTAAAAGGGCAACCGCTGAAAAGTGGAAAGACCCTCAATCAATCGGAATCTTCTAATATTAAATCTTCGGTTTCGGCTCCACATCCCATATAAAATGTTTTTTTTTCTAAATTTATTTCCAAACCCCAGTTATCGTTGATGATATTATTATTATTATTATTATTATTAATTTTTATTGTTATTTTTATTATTATATTAATAATTTATTACAACTATTAACTAACTCATTGACACTATAGAACCCGTAGGTTCATGGCCGTGCGGACATTAGCTCTCAATACACCCCTCTCTTGAGCTAATGTTTTCCAATCATCCACTGTACAATCTATTTCCCACAAGTCATGGTTAATATTATTATTCTCCCACCCCATTTTTGATGTACCAACTAGGCGTTTTCCCTCTGGTTTTGCTACAAAAAGCTTCCATAACTCTCTTTCATTCCAAATTCGTGCCAAATATCCAGCCCATCGCAGTCTACGAGATTTTACATTTCTTATTATATCTGGTTTCCTATAAAGGTCTTGTAGTCCAATGTTAAATAGTCTTCTACATTCGCCTGTCTGTTCATCTCTCTTTGCTCCAAAAATGTTCCTAAGAACTTTATTCTCAAATAGCTTCCTCCAATGCCTGGTTACTTTCTTAAATTATTTTGAATTTTGAATTTGCATTCAGTACTAGAAACCTTGTGCCTATTTATCTAACTCTAAATACACTGAACAACAAAAAATATTTTTTTCTGTGTCAGAAAGAAAAATATGTGATTCTGATAGTTTTTTTCTCCTGAATTCAAATATGATATCGGTTTTTTTTCCATCAAGCAAGGTTTCCGAAAGACAGGACTTTATAATTTCAAACACTTTAATATTTTCTACTTTCGTAACTACACAATATTCGAACATTCGGACTCACCTAGAAAGTAAGAAATTACGATTTTCTACTATATTTCGCCTGTAGAGCATCGCTCTTGATGGTCCAACAATAATCGGCCAGCATATTAGGATTGTATTTGCCTTGATACATCTTTCATAGCTGAAATCATTTGAATTAGCTCATTTGGTTTTATTTTACAATGGACAAATGGACGAAAAAACGTTTATTAAAACAATAATTATATAAATCCATTAATTGAAATTGAAATTAGAAAAAAAACTGTGGGTGATGGAGAAATTCCGAATACATATTTGAAAACACGATAACAAACTGTATTAAGTACAAATATTGGTACTCATGAGACAAAAATCATGTTGACCAGTGATATGGAATGATTTAGTTAGCATGTTTAAAATAGATTATAATATTGCTGTGTTTGAAATCTTCTATTAAAATAACTGAAACCTTCTGACCGACTTATGAAATAAGAACTAACTAACTCACTGGCTCTATCGAACTCGTGGATTCATGTCCGCGCGGCCATAAGCTCTCCATACTTCCCTATCCTCAGATAATATTTTCCAATCATCCCCTGTATAATCTATTTTCCTCAAATCATGTTAAATGTTGTTTTTCCACTTCATTCTGGGTCTTCCAACTGACCGTTTTCCTTCTGGTTTTTCTATAAGAAGTTTCCATGCCCCACTTATAAAATACGAAAGGCATTATTTTATTTTATTTTATTTTATTTAAGCTTAGATCTGCAGAAATGAGATACCTTCGGAGGACTGCAGGATACACACTACTAGATCACAAAACAAATGAAGAAATCATAGAAGAATTACACATGGAACCTTTAGAAAAAAAAAATTCTGATTATAAGTCAAGATGGATGCAACATGTTCATCGAATGGAAGATCATAGGATACCCAAACAAATGTTAAGATATCAACCTGCAGGAAGAAGAAGACCAGGACGTCCACTCAAAATACGTCTGGATGGTGTTTCTCTTGAGGCCGAAACAGCTCAACAAATGGCCTAAATTCGTGAATGTACTATGATGATGATTATTATTATATAATTTAAAATTATCATTAGATGTAATATTACATTTATAACAAATACTGGTTGCGAGTAATCCAAGGTGAACAAACAATGCTTAGAGCAATTTGCTACGACCACCAAATTAAAAACATAGATGTTAAATTTTGGGCAGACGAGGTTAGGAGAGAACTCCAAAAGATTGGGATGGGCTGGATATGGGAAAAAGGGACTGAAAATCGCAAGAACGTGTGGAGAAAAATAAGGAGGAGGTACTTAGATGTAAACCAACAAGATACCTTCGCCGAATGTACAGGGAAACGCTCACTGTGTTTACAAAGAGACCTAAAACACGTCTGGGGAAAAGAATCGTATATACTCAACCTAGGATTTAAGGAGAGATCAGGGCTTGCTTGGTTTAGGCTAGGGGCATGGAAATTTCTAAAAATTAGCGACGATCACGATATGCGAATATGTCCAATGTGCGGGAACTTTGAAGATGAGATACATATATTAGGAAAATGTAATGATTTAGAATATTGGAGACGTCAGTTATTACCGGAAAGATTTCTAAATTCAAATCGGGAAAGATTGGCATGCTACGAGTTATTGGTAAATCCAGAAAATTGGATAAACCTCGGTAAATTTCTGGACAAAACGCGAAAAATAAGGACAACACTCATTCATGAATAAATATATGTTATCATATGCAATACCATTAATTATTAACAATTATATATAAATTAATTAGTGTATAATGCTGTTGTGTTATTATTTAATTGTAATATTAATGTTTTTCTTTATGTAATTGTAATGTTAATGTTTTTTTAGTGTATAATGCTATTGTGTTATTATTTAATTGTAATATTATTATTGTGTTTTCTTTATGTAATTGTAATGTTATTGCTATTGTGTTATTACTTAATTGTAATATTATTGTGTTTTCTTTATGTAATTGTAATGTTAATGTTTTTAGTGAATAATGCTATTGTGTTATTATTTAATGGTAATAGTTTTATTGTGTTTTCTTTATTTAATTGTAATGTTATTGCTGTATTTGTTTATTTTTCTTTACACTAGTACCAATTATTACTTTATTGTAACGGACTGTCAACAGCACGTACGGCTTACTGCCCGTGCGACCCATATTTGTAAATAATATTGTAAATATCTTACTTTTTGTCTAATAAAGTCCTACTACTAATTACATTTATAAAATTATAGAATTGACATAGTTAAACATAAAATTATTAGAGCATTGAGAATATTTTTCTAAAATGTACATGCATTTACTTGAATACAAAACAATTTCGAATGCAATGTAATTCTGATTCTGGCGTATGATATCTTCCTTAGTAAATGGAGTGGGAGTATAACACATAAGAAATAATAAAATTTTGAGTAAAAAATATAAAAAATTATCCCCGTATAAACATATTTTCATGATATTGGTAAATTTATTTTCCTTGTCATTTATCAGAAGCTGAACTTTTATGTAAAATTCCTGAGGTATGAACTCAATTTTTAACATTGAAGCCAGCAGCAGATTCCTTGAATTATGTATCCGGAAAATAGAAGTGTGAAGTAAATATAATGTCAGACAGAATTTCTCAACTTTCTTTCTGCGAACTAATGTGGAAGTTGTAGCCAACTTTTGTAATTTTAGAGTGAGTCGAGTAAATTACTTTTGTTATAACCAATCAAAGCTTTAAAATGAACAATAGACGAGGACTGTCACGGTCATTTCAGATTCTTTCTGAATTAACTTCAGAAACATATTTTATTCAATAAAATTTCCAAATTACTAGAAAAAAAGTGTAATTTCTATCCTTACATTTTTTGTTTTCTTATTTAAAGACGCCTTTAACATCTAAGATAATATACCTTCTATTAAATTAATTAATGTATATATATTTATTGATATTAAAAATTGGCGAATATGAAGAAATGGTCTCATAATAAAATTCCAACCCAGCATTTGACTGGAAGATGGAACGAAATATCAATTAGGTTGGTCGGCACCCGGATTTGAATCCGGGATTTCCCAAATACTGGAGGAACTTCGGGTAATTTGGGCCCCTGTTTTGAATGTGTTGCTTTTCTTCTTTTGATTAATGGATTTAAATTTTGTTTAATTACAGTGATTATCATTAGTGTTAGTCCACCGCTGTGGTCTCGAGGTAGCGTGCTGCCTTGTCACGCAGCGGGCCCGGGTTCGATCGCCGGTCGGGGCAGTTTTTCTGGGTGAGGTTTTTATCGGGGTTTTTCCTCACCTGTAAGACAAATGTCAGGAAAACTTTAAGGCCCAAACGGTCCCCGAAATCATATGGCCATCATCTTTATCATCATCATCCTTATCATTATCATCATCATCATCCTTCACCGGTGCGGAAAGCAACGGGAAGCTACCACACCTACACAATTCCCTAGTAAAGCTGCAAGCATAGCATGGAAATGCTATGATTGCAGTGAAGGACTTGCCTTCGGGCAGAATTACTATGGATGGATCATTAGTGTTGTAACTAGTATGAAATAACATTGCTATTGTATTAATAATTTATAAACTTTTTTACATTACAAGAAAGGTTCACTTTAACCTCCATATTCGGATAAAATGGACCCCAGAGTCCACCTTAGCTTTTAGTCTATGTTTAAGTTTATTTGCACTATTAATTTATACAGACAGGCGCAGATTAATCTGAAAATATTTATGACTGATCATATTAAAAAGCGTTGATATTTATTTAATGCTTAGTAAAATTATTGTTGATTATAACATTCACACGTCATTCAACTGCTGAAAGCGACGGTCTTTGGGTTTTGTAAAATTACAAGGATATTAAATAAAATTAATCAAGTGAATGGGTTTCACAGGTAGCATCCTTATAGATTAGATTAGATTAGATTAGATTAGATTTATTTAGCCTGGTGGAGTTAAGGCCATGTGGCCTTCTCTTCCACTCACCAGGACAAACATATATTACATCAGAATATAACAATCTTAATTAACTCTAATATTAAACACTAAGTAAAAATTTGATCAAAAGATAATATCTAATATACGTAATACGATCTATAATACAACCAGTTAATATTAGTTAAAATTAAGACTAAAACTAATAATAAAATGTATACAAGCAGGGCATATTAAATTGTCCCTGTCTAGTGTATATAAAAAACAGGAAAATAATGAGATATAGAAAACTAATTTTACGATTATACAATATTTAAAAACAAAACAAATAAAAATATTTGTTATTCTTAATATTATTTTCATAAATAATTAAGTATATTAATATTGCTAAAAGAATACTAAGTCCCGCGCCGTAGCTGAGTGGTTAAGGCAGGAAGCCTTGGCGCAGAGCTACGGGACTTGCGCTGGTTCGAGTCTCCATGGGGGAACAAATTTTCTCATGGTATTTCGGCCAGTATGGGACCGGTGCCCACCCAGCATCGTGATGCATTTGGGTAGCTACAATAAGTAGCGGCTCCAGGTTGAGAAAACCAGCTATAACGGCTGGGGGACTCGACATGCTGACCACATGTCACCCCTACACTGGCTGATTATCATCTACCTCTGTGATGTGGATGTGAGAGGCCAGCAGCCGGCTGGTAGGCTAAGGGCATTGTAGGCCTGTCGCGCCAGGAATTTTTTTTTTAAAAGAATACTATCAGTGAAGTGTAAAAGTTAGTTTGTTATTAAATAATTCTTTAGTTTATTTTTGAAGGATGTTATAGTTTGACAGTCTCTGACATAGGGCGGAAGGGAATTCCATGTTTTGGTAAGTGACACCGTAAAAATAATGAATAATATACAGTGTGATGAGGCGGGATATAAACGTATTCGTGTAACGTGGACTCAGGTCCTCGTGGAAGGAACCAAATTCCTTTGTTATTTTTAATTAGTTTATACAACCACCATATCACATAATGAAACCAAACCTGTCAGTATATTAAAACAGCATCTACATAATATAATATATTTAGGAGTGTTCTCAACATTTGTAATATTCAATAGCAGAAATTAAGAATTGATTCTTAGCATGAAAAACTTTTAAAGTGGTAATTTTCATAAATATCACACATAAACCCGTCTTCGCACAAAGAATAAAAGAAACTGGCCTTGAACCCGCCAAAGTTGATGAGAGTTAAAATATTTTCTGTTCGAGGGCAGCACCAATTAAAGAAGATATTAACAGGGTCCACTCAAACCCGAACTTCCCTGTACTAATCTATGACGTTACAGTCCATGAAGAACTGCACCCTCTCTTATAATTGACATTCCATTCCTCTCTTTCCAAATCCTTAAGAATGAAATAATAAAGGAACATCATGACATGACTAAGTAACTCACAGGCACTATCGAACCCGATTCCTAGAGCTTACTGTTAAATATTTAAAAAACAATAAAATGTTGTACCTGTTGTAGCAGTCGTCCTCAACAAATTATATTTATATCAAATATTCAGCTAGGCCTTTCGGAACCGGTTCCATTTACAAAGCTATTCTTTGGGTACTGGTTTTGTTTGACGAATATATTCTAGAGTGGGTTGGTCTGATAGGGCGTGTTCTCGTTCAGCAGGTTATCGTTTCTTTTTGCTTAATGATTTATATTTCTTCTAAGATGTTTATTTTTCTGTTAATGTTTACTCTACGCATTATTGAGAGGGCGTTCTCTACAATATATCCGTCAAACAAAACCAATACCCAATTAACAGCTTTGTAAATGGTACCTGTTCCGAAAGCCCTAGCTGAATATTTTATACAGATATAATTTATTGAGCAAGACTGCCACAATAGGTACAAAATGTTATTGATTTTTAAAGGTTACACAGAAAAAACATGGAATGGTGTCCACCTGGAAGAAGAAACAAAGTCCTCGAAATTCGTGGATGCAAGAAATGAATGAGAACAAGAGGGCTGGAGGACATGTAGTGGATGGATAGAGACGAGTGGAGATGCAAAATAGAACTTTAGGCACAGAGACAAGGAATTCATCTGTTAAACCTCTTCTTACACGTTTTATATTAGCTTGACCTGTATCTATCTATCTATCTATCTATGTAACGGAATCTTTCAACGCGATTTTCACCCACTTAAAATCATTGGATCGACTTGAAACTGTGTATGCTTGTAGAGGACCCGTGACAATACAATAATTTCATATTTATTTTCTAAAATCCGGGCAGTAATCATCAGAAAATCAAAAAAAGTGTTTTTGTATAAATGTAACGGAATTTTTCAACGCGATTTTCACCCACTTTGAAACATGGGATCGACTTGAAACTTTGTATACTTGTAGCGGACCCGTGACAATACCATAATTTAATATTTATTTTCTAAAATACTGGCCATAATCATCAGAAAATAAAAAAACATGTTTTTGTATCAATGTAACGAAATCTTTCAACGCGATTTTCACCTACTTAGAAACATTGGATCGACTTGAAACTTTGTATACGTGTAGAGGACCCGTGGTAATACAATAATTTCATATTTTGTTTAAAAAATCCTGGCCAGAATCATCCGAAAATAAAAAAAAATGAAAACTGGTATAATAGGTTGTGGACTTCTCGAATTTGTAGTCAATCGTTGTGAGAGCTCGGTTGGTAGAGCAGTGAACTATTAGTGGTATATAATTTAAGTAATCCGTACGTCGATGGTTCAAATCCGGCTGGGAGGGTTTTTTTTATAGAGGAGTATTATTTTTAGCTCATACTACAATAGTATCGAATATAAAGATATTTACATTTGTATCTTATTCTGTAAAATATTAAAACTTAAAAAATAAAAAAATAAATAATAGTTTTAAAAAACTAAAAGAACACGCTTTATTAGAAAACTAAAAAATGAAAAATAATTTTAATTTCCAGTAAGCTTGGGATAAAATAAAGTGGTCAACAAAAACATTATCTCCAACACATATAGAATAAAATTAGAGTTATCAACAAAAAGAAAATAATTTTACCATCAAAAGCGTGGGGTGATTTTTATGATCTTTACATTTTCTTCTTAGAGAGTTTACTTTTACCAATATCTGTTTATTAACAAATATATTAATTGATATAGAGCACCCCACGCTTTTTCCGATTGAGGGTCTTTCCACTTTTTCAGCGGTTGCCCTTTTACCAGCCGGCTGCTGGCCCTTCACATCCACATGTGTCAATCACAGAGGTAGATGATCAACAGCCAGTGTAGGGGTGACATGTGGTTAGCATGTCGAGTCCCCCAGCCGTTATAGCTGGTTCCTCAACCTGGAGCCGCTACTTATTGTAGCTACCCAATTGCCTCACGATGCTGGGTGGGCACCGGTCCCATTCTGTCCGAAATACCATGAGAAAATGTCTTCCCCCATGGAGACTCGAACCAGCGCAAGTCCCGTAGCTCTGCGCCAAGGCTTCCTACCTTAACCGCTCGGCTACGGCGCGGGACACCCCACGCTTTTGATGGTAAAATTATTTTCTTTTTGTTGATAACTCTAATTTTATTCTATATGTGTTGGAGATAATTTTTTTGTTGACTACTTTATTTTATCCCAAGCGTACTGGAAATTAAAATTATTTTTCATTTTTTAGTTTTCTAATAAAGTGTGTTCTTTTAGTTTTTAAAAACTATTATTTATTAAATTCTTGTCATCTTATTAGTTATTACATTTTTTATATTATACTTTTTAAAAATTATTTTTCACTGAGAGTAATTAATATTATAATTACAAATATATGCACGTTATCTCAGTTAAAACATACATTTATTACGTCGACGTTTCAATCTCCTTATGTGAGATCATTTACAAGACATGTATTGAAAATGATCTCACATAAGGAGATTTAAACGTCGACGTAATGTCTTGTAAATGATCTCACATAAGGAGATTGAAACGTCGACGTAATAAATTTATGCATTGACTGAGATTACGTGTATTTCTTTGTAATTATGATATTACAGTTTTGTATAATATTTCGTACGATATATGGAACCAGTATAAAAATGTGTATTATGTTTCCCACATGCACTGATAAGTATACATTACTCGCTGCATAATGGTATAAACATAAAACTGCCTTAAATTCCCAGGTGAAATAAAAAAAATTAAATCACGAAGAGCTGTGTATAAAGTTTGTATCTCTCTTCGAGGACTTTAGGAGGGATCCAGTTAAACATTGCAACCATATAACATGCATGTGTTGGAGAATAGGAAATATCTATATGGAAATTTTACGTATCTATGTAAAGCCGTTCTTTTAGCGGAAGCGCGTACCACTATATCATCGTTCTCTTTTTTTATCACTTTTATTCCACTAACTACCCAAAAATCCTTCTTCTCGTTCTCCTCATTTTTCTTTAAGTACTAACTATAGAACTAAATATACTTCGTATAATTTTTATGAGTCGGATTTTCGCAAAAATATCATAGTTTTGTTAAATGTGGTATGCGAGTTATCCGTAAGAGATAAACACATGCTGTCGCGGACTTTATTGTAGAGCTTTTTGAGATATTCAATTCTGTGTACATTAATTTTGTGTATTTATTATGCTTTAGGCAGCGTAAGCCATTTAAGCGTCCAAAGAGCTACTTTTTTCACGTTTTCCACTACAAAGGGCGATTGTTAAGGGTGTAGGAGTTGAGTATCACAACTCTCTTATAGCCTATGTTCATCCCAGGAATCGCCTGAACATTTTGCAAAAAAAAACCAATCACAATCGGATCAACGGTATGGCCGCGCATAAAGTACGAACAAACAAACATACAAAAACAAACAAACATTAATTTTTATATGTAAGATGTGTTGGAGATGATTTCTTTGTTGACCACTTTAATTTTATTCCAAGTGTGTCGAAAATTAAAATTATTTTTCATTTTTAGTTCGGTTTTTTAATAGGGCGTGTTGTTTTAGTTTTTTAAAACTATTATTTATGTAACTTGTATCCTAAATGTGTACTATATTAATGT
Organism: Diploptera punctata; assembly: GCA_030220185.1. NCBI lineage: Eukaryota > Metazoa > Arthropoda > Insecta > Blattodea > Blaberidae > Diploptera > Diploptera punctata. The sequence continues at coordinate 141,976 of JASPKZ010008449.1, forward strand.
TTATGTATTCATAGGTAAACAAAAGACTCGCTGAATGAAAATACAAATTTATTCTATCACAATATTTCATATTATAGATATACATCTGTATGAGTTGTGGGAGGATTTACACTAGAACAGAATATAGAATGCAATTAGTAGCAAACATCAATTCAACTTTTTAATTACGACTTGATAATTGAATTACTTTGTCGTCAGATAATGTCCTGAATCGTTAATTTATTATCAGTCAAATTGGTACGAGTTGTCGGACGCGTAATTTCAAATAACAACTCCCACTCCTCATATGCAAACACTTTATCAAAATTAACACTTTTCCATCCATCAACTCTCACCCGTTTATCTTGGCCGACGCAAACAATAGCATGTATGTTGCAATTTTTCTGTGTCAATTTGTTGTCATAACTTTTCACTTGAAAGTATTATCTTTTCATACAGTGACATGTAAAACACAGGAGATTAGTAACCTGTCCTCGGAAAATTGAAGGGTTTCAGATCAAGGTGTGTGAGGGATATCTCTTTGTTGGTCTCTAGGTTTTTTTACGTCAAGAAAATTGTATTGTTCTTATGGACAAACAAAAATAATTTGTAATCACATTGTAGGCCTACTACAAAATACGGTTGGGAAAACTAGGCTGTATTTTTTTGTTTTCATTTTTTTGTCTTGTAAACAATTATTCTCCATTCTTTACTGCTTTCTATTATTGTTTTCCAATTGATGACTATCAATTCCTGCATATTCTTAATTATATAATTTTTATAAAATGAAGTAAACAAACGCTCAATCCTGGATATGCTATTATTCAATTCAAGGACTCTTGTCGTCCCAACTCCTTTCAAAAAACGTTAAACTGAAAATATATAAAACTGTTATATTCCCAGTTATGTTATATGGATGCGAAACTTGGACTCTTATTTTAAGGGAGAAAAGAAGATTACAAGTATTTCAGAATAAAGTTCTCAGCAACATTTTTGGGCCAAAAGAGATGAACAAGCAGTAAATGGTGAAAACTGCACAATAGCGAGCTACATGGTATGTATAGGAAGCCATATATATAAGAACAGTTAAGTCTCGTAGACTGCGATGGGCAGGACACGTGCACGAATTGGGAATGAAAGAGATGCATGAAAGCTTCTTGTAGGAAAATCAGAAGAAAAGGACCAGTTGGTAGACCAAGAATGAGGTGGGAGATTAACATTAACCACACGTGGAAAGTAGATTATACATATCACTTAAATGACGGTTAATATTATTCTCCTCTTGTTCTTGGTCTACCTAGTGAGCACTTTCCCCTCTGGATTTCGACTTATCTTGTTTTAGTGGAGTGATATTTTGCGTGTTTAATGACCCCGAGAGTTATTCCGGCGGTAGCATTGCTTGCAAAATGCTCACCCATGCCAGACAGGTCAAAGGCGAAAAGCCAGACTATAAGAGAACGTTGGTCGAAAGAATGGCGAACTTTTATCGTAAAAATACATTCGCCAGAAACGCGGACGTGGATTCCACAGGGATAATATTTTTCGGAGGGTAACAGACCCTCATTCGGATCTCTGTACGCGGAATATTTCAGGTGATACATAACAAAATCTTAAAATTAGGGGCACGTTCCTAGGAATATGGAATGTTAAGACAGCAGGCCTATATATTAGCACGGCTGAATTAGAAATTGTGAACCTCGATCCCTGTTAAATGTTGTTAATGAAAGAATATATAGAACAAATACTAACGTTTTTGAAAAAGCGGTGAAAGGTTTCTGCATCAATGAAGCTAATATTAAAACTGGTTGTAATCGAACATCCATTAAAAATTCTTATCCATAAATAAATTAGGAAAATTGACTCAGAGCTAAAATATGAAAGGTATTCCTTAATTTCTATTCCATTATACGCAAGAGTAAGTAGCAGTTATGTTTCAAACCCATGTATTCTACAAATATAAAGAAATAAGAAAGTTGTCTCATTTTGAAGTTGAAAAGAAATATCCTGCAGTTTGGCAGATGTTAAGAAAATGTTTGGTAGTTGCACATCTGTTGAGAGCCATCAATAAGACCTGTTTCTCTGCAGTAGGCCATTTTACTCACTGCGGGAGTCATTCAATTCCAACTTGCAGGGAATCAGAACCAATGTCTTGGAAACAATACAGTTGTAATATCCTTCAACAGTAAGCCTTCTATCTAGCAATTCAAAACAATAAAAGTTTATTTTAAAACTTATTATTAATTATAGAGAATTTAATATACAAGGGGCTGGAATCAAATATCATTAAAACTAAATATATGGTCACATGTTGAATTATATTATATAATCGAAATGGACAGATAACAACATATTAAGGAAAGTTGAAAGAATGACTGCTTTCAAATACCTAGGAACAATAATTTCAAAAAGGAATAAAAACGCATGTTATTATGCATTATAAGTACTTGTCATTCAACTTCTCTAAAAACGTTCATATATATTAGGTTGTTTCATACGTAAAGTTAATGTTGAAGGTGCTATTCACTTTAGTAAAAATCACCAAGGCTGTAGTCTATTAATATGCAATCGTGAAATTTGGGATTTAGACAGGATTTTTTGCATTAGAAATCTCGAAAACGCCTTTAGACTAATTTTTTGCTATCGTCAAAATTTCGAAAATTTAGACTTTTTCGTTAAAGCGGCAAGGCTGTAACCTTGGTATATACAATCGGGAAATTTTGTATCTAGTTTGGATTTTTTTATTAGAAATTCCGGACACACTCTGTATACGGATTTTTTGCAGTTTTCAAAATTTCGATTTTTTAAATTTTCGTAAAAACACCAAAACAATGGCCCTGGAATATGCAATCCGGAAATTTTATATTTAGACAGCATCTTTTTCATTAGAAATCGACGAAACGCCGTTTAGACTGAATTTTTGCAGCTTTCAGAAATTCAAAATTTTACATTCGTCGTTAAAAACACGAAGCCTTTGTAATATACAACCGAGAAATGTGGGATCTAGTGATAGTATTTTATATTAGAAATCCCGCAGAAAACATCTAGACTGAATTCTTGTAGTTTTCTAAATTTAGAAAAAATGAACATTTTTCGTAAATAACACCAAGCCTTGGAATATAAAATCGGGAACTTTGGGGTTTAGACTACAGTTTCTGCATTAGAAATTCCGGAAACACCCAGTTTTCAAAATGACGAAAATTTTGACACTTTTTTTGTTGTAAAACCAGGAAGCCATTGAATATATAATCTGTAAATTAAAGATATAGACCAGATTTTTTGCATTATATATCATGGACTCACCATGTAGACTGAAGTGTTGCAGTTTTCAAAATTCCGAAAATGTTTATATTTTTCTAAAAATAACAATCAGGTGTATTGTATATTCAAAAGTGTATTTTACGAAGAAGTCAACTTTTTCGAAATTTTGAACACTACAATAATTCAATCTACATGGTTTATCCGGAATTTCCACCACAAAAAAACCCTGTCTAAATTCCAATTTTTTCGATTATATATTCTAGGGCTCTAGTTTTGGTGTTTTTACGAAAAAGTACAATTTTAGAAATTTTGAAAACTGCAAAAATTCAGTCTACAGATTGTATCCGGGATTGCGCAAAAAATCCAGCCTAAATCCCAAATTTCCCGGTTGTATATTCTAAGGCTATATATAGTCTTGGCGTTTTATGAAAAATGTCAAATTTTCGAATTTTTGAAAACATCTACCAAGGAGTATCCGGATTTTTTAATGCAAAACATTGGATAATAAATACCAATATTTCCTGTTATAGCCTATATTCCAAGGATATATATCCTCCTGGTATTTTCACCAAAACGACACAATTTTTGAAATTTTGAGAACTGCAAAAAATTCAGTCTACAGGTTGTCTCCGGGATTTCTAATGCAACAAATACGGTCTAAATCCCAAATTTCCCAATTGTATATTCGAAGTCTAACCTTAGTGTCTCTAGTTATTCTTATGTTATTATTATTATTATTTTTATTATTATTATTATTATTATTATTATTATTATTATTATTATTATTACTATTAGTGTGTGAGTAGGGCATCTATCTAAGGACACTATGTATAAACCAGTATCTCTATCTGGAAGGTCGGGGGAACGAGTCCCGTTGGGAACATGATTTTTAAACTGATCTAAAACCTTCTGGCTGCACTATGGTTCTGGGGTCGACTCGGCCTCTAACGGAAATCAGTATCAGATTCTTATCTGGAGGTAAAGGCGGACGTCACTTAGGGCTGACAACTCGGCTGACATCAAGTGCTGATTGTCTAGAAAAAGTGGGAAACTTAACCTACTACAACCCCAATGGTTTCCTAAGCCTTTAGCGGAAGCACTTTACCTTTTACATCTTGATTTAATTGAACTAGTGGTCGCCCAGCGGTCGAAATTCGACCACAATTCATTAAATATTTAAGTTTGTCACAAACACGCCATTATGCATTAATTTAAATTTATTTTAAAAATACGAACGATAGGAAATATGTGGTATAGCTTGGCTAAGTCATATTTAAAAAAACAATAACGCATCATATAACATTTGTATATTATTTATACTATTACAATTTGCATTTGGCCTATTATTATGTGTGCGGTAATATATATCCCTTCTTCTTTGTCACTCCGACCCGTCAATGTTCTATGTCGAGGCATAATGTAAGTAGGTGCGAATATCTAAATATAAAAAAAATGTAATGAAATTAGTGAAACCAAGATTAGACAGAGCTTAATTTAAATCTAGATAATAAAATGTACTCATTTTTAAACCACTAATAATAAATACGCGAGAGTTAAGTCAATTCATATTGCTGCTGCACATTTTTTTAATTTGCAACAATGCGCTTTCAGTATGAACGTAAACAAATGAATGATTACACAAATGAATAATACACATAAATTCCTTAGAGACAATTTATTTTATTTTGTTTAATTTATTTGTAACACATATTATAGATAAATTTTATTTTTCTGCACTCTTTCTCTATATGAACGTTATTTATGCCAAATGTCACACTCCTTTGTGCGCACAATGTGCTTAAAAAGGGGTACTTTTTTTCACGTATTAAAATATAGATACGGTATTTTCGACGATTAAGTTGAGATTTCAGATAAATACTTTTTATGGAGTTAAGGAGCTGGTCAGAGCATTGGATCGGTTTCATGTTTTATCTGGTCTTTGGAATCTAGTCATAATAGCTCCATGATAGAGCACGGGACCTGAAAGCTAGAGGACTTCGGAACGATTACAGGTCCCGGCAGAAATTTTCCCTAAACGCTCATGCAAAGAAAATGCTCCAAGATATCCATCCCTTATTGACTAGACTATCAAATCCCATTAAGTGTATTCTCTTCATGAACGTATGCTTTGCATATGTTAATTCTCTCGGATGGACTATCTGTTAAATCGTGCAAGGTTCCCTCGCCAGAATATTGAGGCTCATTCTGTACTCCTTGGCTTTCCGACTCTCTGCTTATCGACAATGCAGTTTCTGACTCCCTATTCTAATGTGACAATGCCCACTTTTTATAACTGATCATTGACTCATCAGGCGAACACATCTTACCGCCAAATGGCTAGGGTTAAAGATCCACAATCCCAACTTGATAACCACGAAGGAATTAGCTGCTAAGAAAGCCCCGTTGGCTTCAGAATGCAGCACACTGGAAGTGTCTGTCACCGTAGCTATGATCTATCAGTTAGGAGCTGACAAGAATGAGAGCGGGGCATGAAGAGAGGAGGCTGTTATCTCTGTGAATCCCCGGTGTACGCGGTTCTTGTGCTCTCTTCTTGCACAGTCGTGTTATCAAACCATGTTTTGCGGCTACAAATATTGTTTCATTTTCATTACAGTGTTTATAAAGTTTGTATTTTATCAGGCCAGAAATGCGATTAATATTTTTAATATATGTAGTACTAAGATGCATGCGATAGAAGTGTTATGACTCCAGTATTACGTCATGCATTCCTTGTCCTAGCCATCTCGCCAGCTCTTAGCTGTATGTATTATTTGTTCAGTTGTTTCTTGTCGAGGGGTACATTTTATCGACCTTCGTAGTCTAGTAGCGGTATCGACTTCGTTTGTTTTATTCATCTCCACAAGGCTTAGATGTGATTTCGATTACTGCTGTGTTACAATTTTTACTTTTTCCTTTATCAACATTTTTATATTTTTTGATTGGATGGATGGTGTGAGAAGAAGGATGAGTGGACTCTGACTTAGGCCTACATATGAGGATTTTCAAGACCCCTGCAACTGGAGAAGACGGATTTATTGAGGGTGAAAGAAAATCATTGTATTGTGAACAAATTCCGAAATAAAAAAGATTGAAAGATTTTCCATCATGAACTTCATCTATTGGTTCACATTTTCGATCATTTTTCCTCTAGATCTAGGTCTGTATTTTATCTTCTGACGTGAGTTAGACCAGTAAATGTCGCGGGTTGCTGCATGCCTGAAAGCTAGGTTGTACACCTGCTGCGACTTTCATCTCTGTTAAGATTAGCTCCAGCTCCGTCAGATGTCGATAGACGCTGGTTGCTGGCTTGTTGCTTCTTCCATTTGGCCAATACATGGCGCTACTTGTCTTATACTGAAAATGTTTTCTTACCCTTTCATACCTCCGCTTTTATATTCTACAACCGTTTTATGTTCTATGACCTCACATTCCTTGTTCACTATAACACTTTTCATATTTCTAAAGCAGATTCTAATTACACTTACCTCTTCTTGCATGTCATATTTCATGGCATTCAAATAACACTGATCAACGTGATTTTTGTCTCATGAGTACCAGTAGTTGTACTTAATGCTGTTTTTATGGTGTTTTCAAATATGTATTCGAAATTTCTCCATCACCCACAGTTTTTTATTTCAATTTCAATTAATGGATTTAAATAATTATTTTTTAATAAACGTTTTTTCGTCCATTTGTCCATTGTAAAATAATACAAAATGAGCTAACTCAGGAGATTTCAGCTATGGAAAAGAGATATCAAGGCAAATGGAATCCTAATATGCTGGCCGATTACACTGGTCAACATGATTTTTGTCTCATGAGTACCAATAGTTGTACTTAATGCAGGTTTTTATCGTGTTTTCAAATATGTATTCGGAATTTCTCAATCACCCACAGTTTTCTTTTATTTCAATTTCAACTAATGGATTTAAATAATTATTTTTTTAATAAACATTTTTTCGTCCATCTGTCCATTGTAAAATAAAACTAAATGAGCTAACTCAGGAGATTTCAGCTATGGAAAAGAGATATCAAGGCAAATGGAATCCTAATATGCTGGCCGATTATTGTTGGACCATCAAGAGGGATGCTCCACAGGCGAAATATAGCAAAAAATCGTCATTTCTTCATTTCTTACTTTCTAGGTGAGTCCGAATGTTCGAATATTGTGTAGTTACGAAAGTAGAAAATATTAAAGTGTTTGAAATTATAAATTCCCGTCTCTCGGAAACCTTGCATTATGGAGAAAAACCGGTATCATATTTGAATTCAGGAGAAAACATACTGTCAGAATCACATATTTTTCTTTCTGAGACAAAAAAAAAAGTTTATTTTTTGTTGCTCAGGGAAATCGCCGTTTTCCCCAATATTTAACAAACGTTTAGGCCAAACAGCACATTTTGAACTTTGTTCTATCTCTTATAATTCTCAGATTTTTGATCAAAATACCAAGGCACAAATTTTCTACCAAAAATGAGCTTTTGCTTTTTGAAAAAAGAAAGCTTAAATAATATGTAGGCTATCGAGATTGAAACAAGGAAAATTTAAATATGACATGATTTTTTTAATATCCTCTCTAGGCAAATTATTGGTTACCCTTTCTTTCTTTGTAAAAAAGTTTTTCTTAGAGGTTTTGAATGGATGTCGACTTTGGATCATATATACTTAAAACACACTCTGTGGAATCCTTGTTTGCATTTGTTGGGAATCTTAAAATTCTGAAGTTTTTGTCAAAATATCAAGGATTCAATGAAGCAGCATTCCAAATACGGCATGGCATTTTAAAACACGCCATCTTTTCAAATATTAGCTTCCTGTTTTTTTTTAATTTCTCGCCGAAGTATATTTTTTTATTAGGCCCTATATACATTTACATAGACTATTTTTTCGCAGTTTTTGGATGTTAACATAATTCAGAGATTATGATCAAAACGCCAAGGTAGGAATGTTCTAACAAATATGAACCCTTGATGAAGGATAAAAAAACTGAGAATATTTGTTTTGATGTTTATTGCTTTAGAATTTAACTTTCTTAAGAGAATTGAAATTTGGAAAAAAAGTATTCTCTCTGAAATATACAGACAACCGAGATTCGAATAAGGGATACGCAGTGCAATAATAAGACTGACAGTGCATGGATATCACCACAAACTGTGCAAAAATGTAAAGTATCATGATCCGTCAAGGGACTGCGTGTGTAAGCTCTGTGATAAACCGTGTGAAAGATATCATATCAGTGTCTGTTTAAAGAGAACACAATCGTTGCTGGTATACAGCAGAGACATAAACTAATGCACTTTTGTGCGCGTTTTTACTATTATAAATAAGGAATATTCAAAATATGGCAAGCTTTTTAATATCCTCTTTCCGCAAATGTTTATACTCCTGGTTTTTTAAGAGAATAAAGTTTTTATCTCAATGTTTTGACCACATATATGTCGACATTTTTGTCCTTTACAATAAAAAAACATATTTAGAATGCATTTTCACAGGTTTTGGATTTAAATAAATTCTTGCGATTTTTTAAATCGTCAAGATTATAAATAGCCTTGTAGAAATGTTTTTGTATCAAAATAATCTTTTGAATTTATGAAGAACTAAAATATATAACTAGATTAATTAAACATAGAAACCTTCAAATGATTGCATGATTTTTTTTAAATATTTCCTCTGCGTAGAAGCTCGCACATAGAAATAATTGTATAATGGAAATGGACAGTTAATGACATATGGGGAAAATTTTGAATTCAAATACCTAGGAACAATAATTAGAAATAGGAATGAGGTGTACAAAGAAATTAAACGCAGGCTCAATTCTGGAAATACATGCTATTATGCATTACACGGATTCTTGTCGTCTCAACTTCTCTTTAAAAATTACTGAAAATAGAGATGGACAGGTGAATGGAGAAGACTGTATGACAGTGAGCTACATGATCTTTATGGGAAACCAGATATAAGAAGAAGAACTAGGTCTCATAGACTGGGATGAGCGGAGGACATGTGACTCGAAAGGGAAATCAAAGAAGGTTATGGAAACCTTTTAGGGAAACCAGAGAGAAATCGCCTTGTAGTTAGGCCAAGAATGAGTTGGGAGAAAAACATTAACCGTGATTTGAATAAGTAGATTATACAGGGTATGATTGGGAAACATTAAAACTCAGGATAAGCATGTATGGAGTGCTTATGTCCGCGCGGCCATGAACTTACGAATTAGATAGTGCCAGTTAGTAGGCCTACTAGAAATGCAAATATTTAATTTTTGTTAGCCCAATATTAAACTGTATGTGTTATATTTTTTTTATTCTCTAAACGGATTATAATAATTTTATTAGTTAATAAAAAAAATTATATTTGTTTATGAGAGAAGTTTTATTTTTAAGAAATAGGCTCCTACATTTTATTTTAGTGTTTTAATTTACCATTTACGGACGTTAGCGTATTCTAAAAGGAGTCTAAATTTATATTTGTTCTAACATTGGCTTAATAATTGCCCCGTGTAACATAGGCTACATGTAATCGTATTAATTGGTGTTTCTCGTTAAATTTATTATTTTATTATTATTATTATTATTATTATTACTATTATTATTATTATTATTATTATTATTATTATTATTGTATAAATTATTTGTACATTAGATTTTCATTGCAATTTTTAATGACTTTTAATCATTTATAATTAGTAGCTTATATATAATATGCGTCCACCGCTGTGGTCTCGAGGTAGCGTGCTGCCTTGTCATACAGCGGCCCGGGTTCGATCCCCGGTCGGGACAGTTTTTCTGGGTGAGGTTTTTATCGGGGTTTTTCCTCACCTGTAAGACAAATGTCAGGAAAACCGTAAGGCCCAAACGGTCCCTGAAATCATATGGCCATTATATTCATCATCATCCTTATCATCATCATCATCATCCTTCACCGGTGTGGAAAGCAATGGGAAGCTACCACGCCTACAATCCACTAGTAAAGCTGCAAGCATAGCATAACTCTGCCAGAATAAATAAAACATTATTATTATTATTATTATTATTATTATTATTATTATTATTATTATTATTATTATTATTATTATTATTATTAGTATGTACAATTTATTTTTATGTATCAAATAAAACTCCAGAAAGGAGAAATGATATAATATTGCCTCAATTATTGTAATTAGATCCGCTGTATTTCGCTACTTCTATACGCTGGACGCTACGTGATATCTATTTTGTAAACAAAACATACAGATGGTTGGAAAGCAGTTATGCCTACACGAACAGCAGTTATACTCGTATATTGTGTGCAAACTGTCCTTGAATCTGATGTCTTGGCTGTGCTAGTAGATTATACAGGAGATGATTGGAAGACCTTAACTCAGGATAGAGATGTATGGAGAGCTTGTGTCCAGGATCTTACGGGTTTGATAGTGTAAGTGAGTTAGCATTATATTGCTTAAAATAAATTAATATGTTAACTATTTTATGTAAATAAATCGCTATAGGTGTCGAAATTTCCAATGCTTCACAACGAAACTCAATATATGTTATTAAAATAAACCGAGGTACATATTATACAAGGATCAACGAAATCTGGCTATTTGAAGTGGGGATTTACCTGAAATCCGCAATTCAAAATTGACTATAAACCATCATGTTAGCCGGTTTTGTACATACAAATACGGAGAATGTTTAGCCGCTGTTATGCTCTAAAACCATTAGGTGTAAGAGTTCATCTGAAACGAAAATTTAAAAATCGCTCTAGAGGTCGCATTTTTCGCTTAGTGTTGCTGGAATGAATTTGGCAAATCCATGTTTCTCCCATGATCAACTGTATGTTGCTTGCTCCAGAATGGGCACACCGAAAGAAAAGTTAATTAATGCACCAAAAGGAATAATCAACATGGCTCAACTGCACTTCTACTAGCGCTTGATTTTTCAGTTATATTGTTGTAAACTATAACTGATCTTCTGTATTTATTAACATTATTTGATATTTTAAACTTTTTCAAACAGTTTTATAACATTATTAGACAATTTTGAAGTATTTATGTAAATATGCAAATCACAATATTATGACACTGTTAGACAATATTGCGAATCTAACTGCTATTTTCTCCACAGAGTATATTACTTAGTCTATGATTTTTCTATCGCTGTTTGGGTTATCGCTGGTTGGATCAGCGTTAGGGAGTGATAAGTAAGTGTATACCCATTTTTAATAAACATTTGGTAATTTTATTCTTCTTCTTCTTCTTCTTCTTCCTTCCAAGTATTAGGCCAAGGCCTGTTACGATCCTATAGAAAATTTTCCCTCCAGCTTCTTCCGGAAAATTCTCGTATAAGACTTGAAAGCATAATAATAGTCCCTTCGATTGGTTGCTGGCCAAAGGAAAGCAAGACCAGTGATGGGCCTGCCATCTTATAGCCTCTGGTCAGGCTTTTCTGGAGAAGAAAAGAAAATAAAGGAAAGAAGAAATGGAAGAAAGGAAAGACTCCCTAGCCCTCGGATGCCCTAATAGCGACGGGGTCGAAAAAACAAGAGTTAACCAAGAGAGGTTAGATAGTAAAGTTAAAAGAGTGCAAAACACAAGTAATTGGAAGAAATGTTTTGCTCGGCTTGGGCACCTTGTGGTCGCCATCCACATATCCCCTAGATGAGGACCCCTGAGGGGTTTAATATTATTAATATATTTTCTAACATAGATTTGGGGATATATTGCAAATATTGGCCATTTAAATTTCATAACGACGGATAGTTATCAATATGTGATTCGATTGTGAGTTATCGCTGGCTCTATAAACTCTGGCGCATGCGCACTGTTGTTCGGAAATATTTCACGCTAGTTTAAGTGCAGTTTATCCACCAAAATTGTTATTTATCCACTCGCATGAAGTTAAAATATCAATAAAATCTACTTATAACTCTGTTTCATTTTCAAACGCACAGGGAACCTAGCAGTATTTTATTACTATATAAATGTATTCAATAAAAATATAAAGTTAGTAAAGACAAAAGAAGTACATAGAGTAACAGTATTACAAGAATGTACTTTTTTTTACTATGGAAAATGAAGGGAAAGGTAATGTACTATTGAGCCCTATAGTTAATCTATTTACGCGTAGCAGAGCACGCCATGTATTAGCTAGTTTAATCATAAATGTAATCGCATTATTTTCAGCCAATCAGATAAGAGTCTTCTCACGTTACGATCCTTATCACGTGATATTGCAACATTGCTTTAACTTGATTTTATTAAATACTAGCTAATACCCGGCATGTGCTGCTACTCCTAAATAAATGTTAATGTGTTTTTATCACCAGCCTTCAGCTGCTATGCTTGCCCGGCAATCTGCCTATCCCGATATTCTTTAAATACAAAAATGGTTATTATGAGTTATCCGTAGAAGATGAACATATACTGTCGCGGACTTTTTTGTAGAGTTTTTTTGAGATATTCAATTCTGTGTACATTAATGTGGTGTATTTGTTATAGTTTAGGCAGCGTAATCCATTTAAGCGTCAAAATAGGAACTTTATTTCACGTTTTTCACTACAAAGGGCGATTTTTAGGGGTAAAGGGGTTGAGTATTACAACTCTGTTATAGCCTATGTTCATCCCCGGAATCTCCTGAACATTTTTCAAAAAGCCTCATCTCAATCGGATGAACTGTATGTCAGAGCACGCTTTGTCCGGGAATCGACTTATCCCGATCTTCTTGGCATCAATGAAAAGACAAAAATGGTTATTGTGAGTTATCGGTAAAAGATAAATATATGCTGTCGCGGACTATTTTGTAGAGTGTTTTGAGATATTCAATTCTGTGTACATTAATTTGGTGTATTTGTTATGGTTTAGGCAGCGATAAGCCATTTAAGCTTCAAAATAGGAACTTTATTTCACATTTTTCCCAACAAAGAGTAATTTTTAGGGGTGAAGGGGTTGAATATCACAACTGTCTTATAGCCTACATTCATCCCAGGAATCTCCTGAATATTTTGCAAAAAGCCCCATCAAAATAGGACGAACTTTGTGGCCGCGCATAAAATACGAACAAACAAACAAACAAACATTATTTTTTATATATTAGATTCAACGAACATAGAACTTAGATTAAGCCAGGATATGTATTAAATATACAAATTTAACATTTTGCTGTTAAGATTAAATAAATAGGCCTATATTATTAATATTATATAAATGCAATACGTCATCATCAGCCAATCAGGTAAGAGAGTTTTTTTACCCTTCCATTCCTACATTTAAGCTTAGAACGAAGGAAACAATCGTGAGGTACGTTCAGTGCGGTATAACTACAAGTCGCCCTTCTGAGTTTGGTGTTTCCCGTATAATGTATCATATTTATATTATTATTACTATTATTATTATCGTATCATTATTGTTATTACCCTATAAAATGTTGTTTGTACATGACATTTACATTGCTACATTTATTGTATCTTTAACTGTTTATAATTAGTATAGTGTATACCTATATTTGTCAAATATTTATTTGTATTTGTGCTGGTTGAGTGGAAGAGAGGGCCTTATGGCCTTAACTCTGCCAGAATAAATAAAGTATTATTATTATTATTATTATTATTATTATTATTATTATTATTATTATTATTATTATTATTATTATTATTATTATTATTATTATTATTATTATTATAAACATCTTAGCTAATTCCGTGATACGGATGTTTTAGACGATTATACTTTAATATTATGAAAATTTCTGGTTTAGAGCCTTAGGAATATTACAGTTAAGGAAATTTGAATGAAGTACGTATATAGGGTCTATGCTGAGTTGTCGAATTTATATTTTATTACTAACATGACACATTCTATTACTATTTTTTCTGGAGTTTGGAAGAACTCTGATAATTTCGTGATAGTATTAGAGTAATGGTAGTAAAAGATTCCGGGCTATGTGGCCGTGGTCTATAACTGGCGTTTCTTCCAGACGTTTCTCCCTCAACTGCGGAGGGCATCTTCAGTGGCGAGCGCTAGAAGCTGTTGTTTCCCTGTCGTAGACTCGACTGCGAATGAACAGCAGAAATCTGGACGCTCTTATTTATTGTTGTTTCCCTGTCGTAGACTCGACTGCGAATGAACAGCAGAAATCTGGACGCTCTTATTTATATAAATAAGTCGAGTCTACGACAGGGAAACAACAGCTTCTAGCGCTCGCCACTGAAGATGCCCTCCGCAGTTGAGGGAGAAACGTCTGGAAGAAACGCCATTTATAGACCACGGCCACATAGCCCGGAATCTTTTACTACCATGATTACCGGCCGTGAAAGCCTGCATTCCACTAGTATTAGAGTAAATTTGTGACAAACTTTTTAATCATTCGCCATGTTATATCCAATGCATTTGAAATCCAATTACTAGACGGCCAACTCTTGACACTTTTCATGGAACCACAGATTACAATTTTGACATTTGTATCCGTTCGCCTTTAGTGTCGAAGAATATTTACTCAAAAATGTTCTTCAAACAAAGACAGTTATTAAATCTAACAACTGCTAATATGAATGAAAACACTTCAAGTTAACATAAAATACACCCAAGGAAAGCTATTATCACAAATATGAAAACACAGCAAGGAAATAGGCTTTCTGACATCTATGAGAGAGAAAACTAATTTGTTTTTCTAGCCAGTACAACTTCGTTACAAACGAAATAAGAAATATAACGATATTATTCGTGGCACGAATGTAAGAGATTGCCGTACATATTTTTGTTTTACTTAGTTGTAAAAGTGCCGTAAAACATTGTTTACTCATAATCCATGATTATAAAAAGTTTAATAAGACAAATATTTGCTCTAATGTTAATTCGCGTATCTATGAACTTTGAAAGAATGTACGAACCAAAGAATATTATATTACATATCAAGTTTGGAATTAAACTGCCTCAGAATGATATATATTTCTAAGGGCGGTTTTACATCAAAGGGATCAGTTACTTTACTAAAACCAATACTTGGCACGCGCTGCTATGCGTAAAGAAATGAAAGTTTTTATTTTTATATGAATAAATGTATATAGTAATTAATTTTAGGTCCCACTTAGCGTCTGAAAATAAAATGCTTATAAGTACATTTTATTGATATTTAACTCAATGCTACTGGATAAACCATATTTTTGGTTTTTCCATTCGGTGTAAAAATTAACTTTTTTTCAATGTGCCAACTATGGAACAAGCAACATGCAGTTGACCGTGGAAAAATCGTGGATTTGTCGAATTCAATTCAGCAACATTTAGCTAAAATTGGGACCGATGGAGTGATTTTTTATTTTCGTTTCGGATGAAGCTCTGTCCGGGATTTACAATGTAAAAAATCCAGTCTAAATGCAAAATTTCAAAATTGAGTTTTCCAAGGCTATAGTCTTCGTGTTTTTCCAAAAAATGTCAACATTTTCGAAATTTCAAAAACTGCAAAAATACTCTCTAGAGAGTGTGTACGGGATTTATAATGCAAAAAATCCGGTCAAAATCCAAAATTTCAAAATTGAGTTTTCCAAGAAATTTTATTGATGTTTTCCTAAAAATTTCAAAATTTTCGAAATTCCAAAAACTGCAAAAATACTATCTAGAGAGTTTGTCCGGGATATATAATGCAAAAAATCCGTTCTAAATCCAAAATTTCAAAATTGAGTTTTCCAATGCTACAGTCTCGGTGTTTTTCCAAAATATGTCAAAATTTTCGAAATTTCAAAAACTGCAAAAATACTATCCTGACGGTGTGTCCAGGATTTATAATGCAAAAAATTAGGTCTAAATCCAAAATTGACTTTTCCTAGGCTATAATCTTGGTGATTTTCCAAAAAAATGTCAAAATTTTCGAAATTTCAAAAACTGCAAAAATACTATCTAGAGGGTTTGTTCGGGATTTCTAACGCAAAAATCCGTTCTAAATACAAAATTTCAAAATTGAGTTTTCCAAGTCTTGATGTTTTTTCCAATAAATGTCAAAATTTTCGAAATTTCAAAAACTGCAAAAATACTATCCTGACGGTGTGTCCGGGATTTATAATGCAACAAATCCGGTCTAAATCCAAAATTTCAAAATTGAGTTTTTCAAGGCTATAGTCTTGGTGTTTTTCCAAAAAATGTCAAAATTCTCTGAATTTCAAAACTGCAAAAAGAAACTATCTAGAGGGTATGTCCGGGAATTATAATGCAAAAAATCCGGGCTCAATCCAAAATTTAAAATTGAGTTTTCTAAAAAATGTCAAATTTTCGAAATTTCAAAAAATGCAAAAATACTATCTAGAGAGTATGTCCGAGATTTATAATGCAAAAAATCCAGTATAAATCCTAAATTGAGATTTCCAAGTCTACACTCTTGTTTTTCCAAATATGTGTCAACATTTTCGAAATTTCAAAAACTTCAAAAATAATATCTAGAGGGTGTGTCCGGGAGTTCTAATGCGAAAAATCCGGTCTAAATTCAAAATTTCAAAATTAGGTTTTCCAACGCTATGGTCTTGGTGATTTTCCAAAATTGTCAATATTTTCGAATTTTCAAAAATTGCAAACCTACTATCAAGAGGGTGTGTCTGGGATTTATGAATCAAAGATCCGGTCTCAATCCAAAATTACAAAATTGAGATTTCCAAGGCCATAATGAGTTGGTAAGAGGCACTCGAGAGAGCATTAAGTTATAAGTTTATGAGTTCGTTCTGTGATCCTGTCCATATTCTGCATTGTTTGTAATGGTATCGCTCACACTTTTGGTCGCATATCTTGCATTTACACGAATCACTCGGTTGGTGGAATTTTTTATTTTTGCACATTTTGTGATGATATCCGTGTGTTGCTAAATCTATGATTCTGTGCCTTTGTGGTTGGTTACTTCCGTCCACTCTCTGTTTACCATGGCATCTGAGGCGTAGAAATCTTCGTCGATATCTTTTTCTCTCTGTTTCTTTTTTTCGATGACTTTCTTATATGGCTCCGTTGCTGGCAGTAGTATCCTTTGCTTCAGGTCCTCTAGGAAGAAGGTTTCTCTGGCTAGCATATAGGCCATTCTATTTGGTGTGTATTTGCTTGCACCTAATGCCTTTTTGATGAATCTTGGTTTTACTTTTTCTAACCTCTCAAATCGCTGGTCGATAGTTTCTCCCATATCAGTTCTATCCCGTAGTGCGCTGAAAGACTTTGTTGTTGGCTGCAGTGTTATGCCTAAATATCTGAATTTGTTGACCATTCTTATCGGTTCTTCTCCTTGTTTTAGATTATCACTTGCCGCTGTTCTTCCTCCTTTCTTGAAAACCATTTGTACGGTCTTGTTGCTGTTTATCTTGAACTCATTTTCTATAGCCCATCGTTGTATCCCATCTATGTCTTTTTGCAATTCTTCTTTGTTTCGTGCTCCAATGGCCATGTCGTCCGCATACATTACCAGCGTGGTCCCGTTTGTTGCTTTCCCAATGTCAGCCGTCATTATGTTAAATAGTAGCGGGCTGATGGGGTCTCCTTGTAGTATCCCATTAGTTTGCATAACCTCGTCTGATGCCGCAACCTCATCTATTATTTGTAACCAGTTTCGCCTCATTATGTCGTGTACTATTCCTACAATGGGGTGCTCGTTTCTAATCATGTCCCTCATCTTCGTGAGTAGTTTTGTTCTGTTTATGTAATCGAACGCTTTTTCATAATCTATGAAGACCACGTAGTATTTCCCTTTCGGTCTGTTGAGGGCTGCTTCTATCTCATATAATAATGCGGATGCTGCTTTCAGAGTGGATTTTCCTTTCCTAAATCCGAATTGGTTATCTGGGATGTTTAATTTTGTGATGTCCATCAATCTGTTTGTAAGTATCTTCATAAAGATTTTGAACAGGGTGTTCTCCAGTACTACGCCTCTGTATGAGATAATATCTCCCGTGTTTCCTTTACCTTTATACAGCATTTTCAGGGTAGCCCATCTCCATTGTTCTGGTATGGTTATAGATTTGGTGTTTTTTAAAAAAAATTTCAAATTTCTCGAAATTTCAAAAAAACTGCAAAAATACTATCTAGAGCATCTGTCCGGGATTTATAATACAAAAAATCCGGCCTAAATCTAAAAATTCAAAATTGAGTTTTCAAAGGCTATAGTCTTGCCGTTTTTCCAAAAAGTGTCAAAAATTTCGAAATTTCAAAAATTGCAAAAATTCTATCTATAAACTCTGTCCGGGATTTATAATGCAAAAAATCAGGTCTAAATCCAAAATTTCAAAATTGAGTTTTCCAAGCCTAGAATCTTGGTGTTTTTCCAAAAAATATCAAAATTTTCGAAATTTCAAAATCTGCAAAAATACTATCTAGAGGGTGCGTCCGGGATTTATAATCCAAAAAATTGGGTGTAAATCCATAATTTCATAATTGAGTTTTCCGAGCCTATATACTTGGTGTTTTTCCAAAAATGTCAAAATTTTCGAAATTTCAAAAAATGCAAAAATCGTATCTAGAAGCTATGTCCGGGATTTACAACGCAAGGAATCCGGCTTACGTAAAAAATTACAAAATTGAGTTTACCAAGGCTGTACTCTTGGTGTTTTTTCAAAAAACGTCTACAATTTCGAAATTTCAAAAACTGCAAAAATACTATCTAGAGGGTGTGTTCGGGATTTGGAATGCAAAAAATCCGGTCAACATCCGAAAATTTGAAAATTGAGTTTTCCAAGCCTATGGACTGTGTTTTTCCAAAAAAGTCAAAATTTTGGAAATTTCAAAAACTGCAAAAATACTATCTAGATGGAGTCCGGGATCATAAAGCAAAATATCCGGTCCAAATCCAACAATTCAAAATTTACTTTTCCAGGGCTATAGTCTCCGTGTTTTTCCAAAACAATGTCAAAAAATTTTCGAAATTTCAAAAACTGCAAAAATATTCTCTAGAGGTTGTGTACGGGATTTATATTGCAAAAAATCCCGTCTAAATAAAAAATTTCAAAATTGAGTTTTCCTAGGCTATAATCTTGGTGATTTTCCAAAAAAATGTCAAAATTGTCGAAATTTCAAAAACTGCAATAATATTATCTAGAGGGTGTGACCGGGATTTATAATGCAAAAAATGTCAGAATTGAGTTTCCCGACTCTATAGTCCTACTGTTTTTTCCAAAAAATGTCAAAATTTACGAAATTTCAAAAACTGCAATAATATTATCTAGAGGGCGTGACTGGGATTTATAATGCAAAAAATGTCAGAATTGAGTTTCCCGACTCTATAGTCCTGCTGTTTTTCGAAAAAATGTCAAAATTTTCGAAATTTCAAAAACAGCAGAAATAGTATGTAGGAGCCCTATCCGGGATGTACAATACAATAAATCCCGTCTAAGTCAAAAAGTACAAAATTTAGTTTACCGAGGTTGTAGTCTTCGTGTTTTTAAAAAAAATGTCAAAATTTTCGAAATTTAAAAAACTGCAAAAATACTATCTAGAGGGTTTGTCCGCGATTTATAATGCAAAAAAATCCGTTCTAAATCCAAAATTTCAAAGTTGAGTTTTCCAAGGCTACAGTTTTGATGTTTATCCAAATAATGTCAAAATTTTCAAAATTTCAAAAACTGCAAAAATTCTCTCTAGAGGCTGTGTCCGGGGTTTGTAATGCAAAAAATCCGGCCTAAATCCAAAATTTCAAAATTGAGTTTCTCAAGGCTATATTCTTGTCGTTCTTCCAAAAAATGTCAAAACTCTCTGAATTTCAAAAACTGCAAAAATACTAACTAGAGGGTATGTCCGGGATTTGTAATTCAAACATTCCGGGCTCAATCCAAAATTAAAATTGAGTTTTCTAAAAAATGTCAAATTTTCGAAATTTCAAAAAGTGCAAAAATACTATCTAGAGGGTATGTCCGGGATTTATAATGAAAAAAATCCGGTATAATTCCTAAATTGAGCTTTCCAAGTCTAATATTCTTGTTTTTCCAAATAAATGTCAACATTTTCGTAATTTCAAAAACGGCAAAAATACTCTCTAGAGGGTGTGTCCGGGATTTCTAATGCGAAAAATCCGGTCTAAATCCAAAATTTCAAAATTAGATTTTCGAAGGCTACAGTTTTAGTAATTTTCCAAAAGTCAATATTTTCGAAATTACAAAAACTGCTAAACTACAAGGAAGAGGGTGTGTCCGGGACTTTTAAAGCTAAAAATCCGGTCTCAATACAAGATTACAAAATTGAGATTTCCAAAGCTACTGATTTGGTGTTTTTTTCAAAAAAATTCAAACATCTCGAAATTTCAAAAAACTGCCGAAATAATATGTAGAGGATCTGTCCGAGATTTATAATGCAAAAAATCCAGTCTAAATCTAAAATTTCAAAATTGAGTTTTCAATGGCTATAGTCTTGGCATTTTTCGGAAAATTGTCAAAAATACTATCCTGGCGGTGTGTCCGGGATTTATAAAGCAAAAAATCTACTTTAAATGCAAAATATAAAAATTGAGTTTTTCGAGACTATAGTGTTGGTGTTTTTCCTAAAAATGACAAAACTTTCGAGATTTCAAAAACTGCAAAAATCGTATCTAGAAGCTCTGTCCGGGATTTGCAATGCAGTGAATCCGGCCTACATAAAAAATTACAAAATTGAGTTTACCAAGGCTGTACTCTTGGTGTTTTTTTCAAAAGAGTCTACATTTTCGAAATTTCAAAAACTGCAAAAATACTATCTAGAGGGTGTGTTCGGGATTTGGAATGCAAAAAATCCTGTCAACATCCGAAAATTTCTAAATTGAGTTTTCCAAGCCTATGGACTGTGTTTTTCCAAAAAAGTCAAAATTTTTGGAAATTTCAATAACTGCAAAAATACCATCAAGATGGAGTCCGGGATTCATAAAGCAAGAAATCCGGTCTAAATCCAAAAATTCAAAATTGACTTTTCCAAGGCTATAGTCTCCGTGTTTTTCCAAAAAATGTCAAAATTTTCGAAATTTCAAAAACTGCAAAAATACTCTCTAGAGGGTGTGTACGGGATTTATAATGCAAAAATATCACAATTGAGTTTCCCGACTCTATAGGCCTGCTGTTTTTCCAAAAAATTTCAAAATTTTCGAAATTTCAAAAACAGCAAAAATAGTATGTAGAAGCTCTGTCCGGGATTTACAATGCAATAAATCCGGTCAAAGTCAAAAATTACAAAATTCAGTTTACCGAGGTTGTCTTCGTGTTTTTTAAAAAAATGTCAAAATTTTCGAAATTTCAAAAACTGCAAAAATACTATCTGGAGGGTTTGTCCGGGACATATAATGCAAAAAATCCGTTCCAAATCCCAAAATTTCAAAATTGAGTTTTCCAAGGTTATAGTTTTGATGTTTATCCAAGTAATGTCAAAATTTTAGAAATTTCAAAAATTGCAAAAGTACTCTCTAGAGGCTATATCCGGGATTTTTAATGCAAAAAGTCCGGTATAAATCCAAAATTTCAAAATTGAGTTTCTCAAAGCTATAGTCTTGGTGTTTTTCCAAAAAAATGTCAAAATTCTCTGAATTTCAAAAACTGCAAAAATACTAACTAGAGGGTATGTCCGGGAATTGTAATGCAAAAAATCCGGGCTCAATCCAAAATTAAAATTGAGTTTTCTAAAAAATGTCAAATTTTCGAAATTTCAAAAAGTGCAAAAATACTATCTAGAGGGTATGTCCGGGATTTATAATGAAAAAATCCGGTATAAATCCTAAATTGAGCTTTCCAAGTCTAATATTCTTGTTTTTCCAAATAAATGTCAACATTCTCGTAATTTCAAAACCTGCAAAAATACTCTCTAGAGGGTGTGTCCGTGATTTCTAATGCGCAAAATCCGGTCTAAATCCAAAATTTCAAAATTAGGTTTTCCAAGGCTATAGTCTAGGTGATTTTTAAAAAATTGTCAATATTTTCGAAATTTCAAAAATTGCTAAACTATAATCAAGAGGGTGTGTCCGGGATTTATAAAGCTAAATATCCGGTCTCAATCCAAAATTGCAAAATTGAGATTTCCAAGGCTATTGATTTGGTGTTTTTTTAAAAAAATTCAAATATCTCGAAATTTCAAAAAACTGCCAAAATAATATCTAGAGGATCTGTCCGAGGTTTATAATGCAAAAAATCCAGTCTAAATCTAAAATTTCAAAACAGAGTTTTCTTGGCATTTTTCCAAAAAATGTCAAAATTTTCGAAATTTTAA
Source organism: Diploptera punctata (assembly GCA_030220185.1). Taxonomy (NCBI): domain Eukaryota; kingdom Metazoa; phylum Arthropoda; class Insecta; order Blattodea; family Blaberidae; genus Diploptera; species Diploptera punctata. Next base: position 164,363 of record JASPKZ010008449.1, read on the forward strand.
AAACTGAAAAAATACTGGCGGTGTGTCCGGGATTTATAAAGCAAAAAATCCACTCTAAATGCAAAATTTAAAAATTGGGTTTTCCGAGGCTGTAGTGTTGGTGTTCTTCCTAAAAATGACAAAATTTTCGAGATTTCAAAAACTGCAAAAATCGTATCTAGAAGCTCTGTCCGGGATTTGCAATGCAGTGAATCCGGCCTACATAAAAAATTACGAAAGCCATGTACGATATCCCAAAACTCCAAAGACTATCCCTCTCAACTGCAATGAAACTCTTCAACCTTAAAGTAATGCCGGCCGCAACATACGGAATCCAGCTTATATGGAATTACTTGACAGTGAAAAATCTTAAGAAACTGGAGAACGTTAAATCAAGGTTTCTCAAAAGAGCGCTGTCAATTTCAAAATATACAAGAAATAGTTATGCCTATACAATAGCCCAGGAATCCTTCTTCATCGAAGATATCAGACACTGTTTCAGACTACCGGAAACGCAAGCATACAGAATCGTCATCGAGGAGAAACAGAACAAAGCCGCCCAGATACCGACAGAAATTATGGAAACAGACGCAATGAAAACAGAAACCTGGAAGCAACCGAATTTCGAACTTCGGCACCTGTACACACGTTTCGCAGCCCATGGATTTCATGGGAATATATGCCTGAACAACATGTACCATGAACCCAAGGAGGACTGCATCTGTAAATTATGCAACTATCCATGTCCAAAATATCATCTATCGAAGTGTAAAAACAGGACTCTGCCTCTAAACAATTTAATTAAAGACTGGTAAAAAGCTAAATTTAATTTGATGTACACATTGTGTTTAATAAATATATTATAAAAAATTACAAAATTGAGTTTACCAAGGCTGTACTCTTAGTGTTTTTTTCAAAAGAGTCTACATTTTCGAAATTTAAAAAACTGCAAAAATACTATCTAGAGGATGTGTTCGGGATTTGGAATGCAAAAAATCCTGTCAACATCCGAAAATTTCTAAATTGAGTATTCCAAGCCTATGGACTGTGATTTTCCAAAAAAGTCAAAATTTTGGAAATTTCAATAACTGCAAAAATACCATCAAGATGGAGTCCGTGATTCATAAAGCAAGAAATCCGGTCTAAATCCAAAAATTCAAAATTGACTTTTCCAAGGCTATAGTCTCCGTGTTTTTCCAAAAAATGTCAAAATTTTCGAAATTTCAAAAACTGCAAAAATACTCTCTAGAGGGTATGTACGGGATTGATATTGCAAAAAATCCCGTCTAAATCCAAAATTTCAAAATTAAGTTTTCCTAGGCTATATATAATCTTGGTGATTATCCAAAAAATATCAAAGTTGTCGAAATTTCAAAAACTGCAAAAACACTATCTAGAGGGTTTGTCCGGGATTTATATTGCAAAAAATCCGATCTAAATCCAAAATTTCAAAATTGAGTTTTCCAAGGCTATAGTTTTGATGTTTATCCAAAAAATGTCAACATTTTCGAAATTTCAAGAACTGCTAAAATACTATCTAGAGGCTGTGTCCGGGATTTATAATACAAAAAATTCGGTTTAAAATGCAAAATTTCAAATTGAGTTTTTCCAAAAAATGTCATAAATTCTCTGAATTTCAAAAACTCCAAAAATATTATCTAGAGGGTGTGACTGGGATTTATAATGCAAAAAATCTGGTCTAAATCCAAAATGTAAGAATTGATTTTCCCGGCTCTATAGTCCTGCTGTTTTTCCGAAAAATGTCAAAATTTTCGAAATTTCAAAAACAGCAAAAATAGTATGTAGAAGCCCTGTCAGGAATTCACAATGCAATAAGTCTGGTCTAAGTCAAAAATTACAAAATTCTGTTTACCAAGGTTGTAGTCTTCGTGTTTTTCAAAAAAATGTCAAAATTTTCGAAATTTCAAAAACTGCTAAAATACTATCTGCAGGGTTTTTCCGGGACTTATAATGCAAAAAATCCGTTCCAAAACCAAAATTTCAAAATTGAGTTTTCCAAGGCTATAGTTTTGATGTTTATCAAAATAATGTCAAAATATTCGAAATTTCAAAAACTGCAAAAATACTCTCTAGAGGCTGTGTCCGGGATTTTTAATGCAAAAAATCCGGTATAAATCCAAAATTTCAAAATTGAGTTTCTCAAAGGCTATATTCTTGGCGTTTTTCCAAAAAAATGTCAAAATTCTCTGAATTTCTAAAACTGCAAAAATACTAACTAGAGGGTATGTCCGGGATTTGTAATGCAATAAATCCGGGCTCAATCCAAAATTAAAATTGAGTTTTCTAAAAAATGTCAAATTTTCGAAATTTCAAAGAGTGCAAAAATACTATCTAGAGGGTATGTCCGGGATTCATAATGAAAAAAATCCGGTATAAATCCTAAATTGAGCTTTCCAAGTCTAATAATCTTGTTTTTCCAAATAAATGTCAACATTTTCATAATTTCAAAAACTGCAAAAAATACTCTCTAGAGGGTGTGTTTGGGATTTATAAAGCTAAAAATCCGGTCTCAATCCAAAATTTCAAAATTGAGATTTTCAAGGCTTTAGATTTGGTGTTTTTCCAAAAAAATGTCAAAATTTTCAAAATTTCAAAAACTGCAAAAATGCTATTTATAAACTCTGTCCGGGATTCAAAATGCAAAAAATCCGGTCTGAATCCAAAATTTCAGAATTGAGTTTTCCAAGGCTGTAATCTTGGTGTTTTTCCAAAATGTCAAAATTTTAGAAATTACAAAAACTGCAAAAGTAGCTTCTAGAGGGTGCGTCCGTGAATTATAACAAAAAAACCCGGTCTAAATAAAAAAATTTAAAATAGAGTTTTCCGAGGATACAGTCATAGTGTTTTTCCAAAGAAATGTTAAAATTGTCGAAATTTCATAAACCGCATAAATATTATCTGGAAGCTCAGTCCGGGATTTACAAATAAAAAATCTGGTATAAATTGAAAATTTCAATATTGAGTTTAACAAGGCTATAGTCCTTGTGTTTTTCCAAAAAAATGTCAACATTTTGGAAATTTCAAAAACTGCAAAAATACTTCCTAGAGGGTGTTACCGGGATTTATAATGAAAAAAATCCGGTCTATATCCAAAATTTCAAAATTAAGTTTTCCGACGCTATAGACTTGGTGTTTTTCCAAAAATGTCAAAATTTTCCAAATTTCAGAAACTGCAAATATAGTATCTAGAAGCTCTGTCTGGGATTTACAATGCAATAAATCCGGTCTAACTAAAAAATTACAAAATTGAGTTTACCAAGGCTGTAGTCTCGGTGTTTTTTCAAAAAATGTCAAAAATTTGGAAATTTGAAAAACTGCAAAATACCATCTGGATTGTGTGTCCGGGATGTATAATGCAAAAAAATTCGGTCTAAATCCAAAATTTCAAAATTGACTTTTCCAAGGCTATATATAGTCTTGCTGTTTTTCCAAAAACTGTCAAAATTTTCGAAATTTCAAAAACTGCAAAAGTGCTATGTAGAGGCTGTGTCGGGGATTTATAATGCACAAAATCCGATCGAAAATCCAAAATTTCAAAATTGAGTTTTCCAACCCTATATAGTCTTGGTGTCTTTCCAATAAATGTCAAAATTTTCGAAATTTGAAAAACTGAAAAAATACTATCTAGAGGCTGTGTCCGGGAATTATAATGCAATAAGTCCGGTCTTTATCCATAATTTCAAAATTGAGTTTTCCAAGGCTGGTCTTGGCGTTTTTTCCAAAAAAATGTCAAAAATTTCGAAATTTCAGAAACCACAGAAATGCTATCTAGATGCTCTGTCCGGGATTTACGCAGAAATACTATCTATATGCTCTATCCGGGATTTACAATTCAAAAAATTAGGTCTAAATAAAAAAATTGAAAATTGAGTTTAAGAAGGGTATTTCCTTGTGTTTTTTTTTTAAAAAAGTCAACATTTCGTAATTTAAAAAAACTGAAAAACACTATCTAGTGGGTGTGAGTGGGATTTTTAATGCAAAAATCAGTCTGAATCCAAAATTTCAAAATTGAGGTGTCTAAGACTATGGTTTTTGTGTTTAGTCGAAAGAAATGTCTAAATGTTCGAAATTTCAAAAATCCCAGAAATATTGTCTAGAAGCTATGTTCGGGATTTACAATTCAAAAAATCCGGTCTAAATAAAAAATTTCACAATTGAGTTTAACAAGGCTATAGTCTTCGTGTTTTTCAAAAAATGTCAACATTTTCGAAATTTCAAAAACTACAAAAATATTATATAGAGGGTGTGACCGGAATTTATAATGCAAAAAATCTGGTCTAAATCCCAAATTTCAAAATTGACTTTTCCAAGATTATAGTCCTCGTGTTTTTCCAAAAAAATGCCAAAATTCTCGGAAATTCAAAAACTGAGAAAATACTAAACAGAGGGTGTGTCCGGTATTTATAATGCAAAAAATCCGGTCTAAATCCAAAATTTCAAAAGTGAGTTTTTCAAGGCTATAGTCTTGGCGTTTTTCCAAACAAATGTCGAAATTCTCGGAATTACAAAAACTGCAAAAATACTCTCTAGAGGGTATGTCCGGGATTTCTAATGCGAAAAATCCGGTCTAAATCCAAAATTTCGAAATTAGGTTTTGGTGATTTTCCAAAAATTGTCAATATTATCGAAATTTCAAAAACTGCAAAAATACTATCTTGAGGGTTTGTCCTAGACTTATAAAGCAAAAAATCCTTTCTAAATCCAAAATTTCAAAATTGAGTTTTCCAAAACTATAGTTTTGATGTTTATCCAAAAAAGTCAAAATTTTCGAAATTTCAAAAACTGCAAAAATAATGTCTAGAGGGTATGTCCGGGATTTGTAATGCAAAAAATCCGGGCTCAATCCAAAATTTAAAATTGAGTTTTCTAAAAAATGTCAAATTTTCGAAATTTCAAAAAGTGCAAAAATACTATCTAGATGCTATGTCCGGGATTTATAATGCAAAAAATTCAGCATAAATCCTAAATTGAGATTTCCAAGTATAACACTCTTGTTATATCTAATCAATATCAACATTTCGAAATTTCAAAAACTGCAAAAATACTCTCTAGAGGGTGTGTCCGTGATTTCTAATGCGAAAAATCCGGTCTAAATCCAAAATTTCAAAATTAGGTTTTCCAAGGCTATAATCTAGGTGATTTTCCAATAATTGTCAATATTTTCGAAATTTCAAAAATTGCTAAACTATAATCAAGAGGGTGTGTCCGAGATTTATAAAGCTAAAAATCTCGTCTCAATTAAAAATTACAAAATTGAGATTTCCAAGGCTATTGATTTGGTGTTTTTTTCAAAAAAAATTCAAACATCTCGAAATTTCAAAAAACTGCCAAAATAATATCTAGAGGATCTGTCCGAGATTTATAATGCAAAAAATCCAGTCTAAATCTAAAATTTCATAATTGAGTTTTCCATGGCTATAGTCATGGCATTTTTCCAAAAAATGTCAAAATTTTCGAAATTTTAAAAACTGCAAATATACTATCCTGGCGGTGGGTCCGGGAGTTATAAAGCAAAAAATTCGCTCTAAATGCAAAATTTAAAAATTGAATTTTCCGAGACTGTAGTGTTGGTGTTTTTCCTAAAATTGACAAAAATTTCCAAATTTCAAAAACTGCAAAAATCGTATCTAGAAGCTCTCTCCGGGATTTTCAATGCAATGAATCCGGCCTTCATAAAAAATTACAAAATTGAGTTTACCAAGGCTGTACTCTTGGTGTATTTTCAAAAAAAAATCTACAATTTCGAAATTTCAAAAACTGCAAAAATACTATCTAGAGGGTGTGTTCGGAAATTGGAATGCAAAAAATCCGGTTAACATCCGAAAATTTCTAAATTCAGTTTTCCAAGCCTATGCACTGTGTTTTTCCAAAAAAGTCAAAATTTTGGAAATATCAATAACTGCAAAAATACCATCAAGATGGAGTCCGGGATTCATAACGCAAGAAATCCTATCTAAATCCAACAATTCAAAATTTACTTTTCCAAGGCTATAGTCTTCGTGTTTTTCCCCAAAGTGTCAAAATTTCTAAATTTCACAAACTGCAAAAATACTCTCCAGAGGGCGTGAACGGGATTTATAATGCAGAATATCCTGTCTAAAACCAAAATTTCATAAGTGAGTTCTCCGAGGCTATAATCTTCGTAATTTTCCAAAAAATGTCAAAATTTTCGAATTTTCAAAAACTGCAAAAATACTATCTAGAGGGTTTGTCCGGGACTTAAAATGCAAAAAATCCGTTCCAAATCCAAAATTTCAAAATTGAGTTTTCCAACGCTATTGTTTTCATGTTTCTCCAAGATACGTCAAAATTTTCGAAATTTCAAAAACTGCAAAAATACTCTCTAGAGCCTGTGTCCGGGATTTATAATGCAAGAAATCCGGGCTAAATTCAAAATTTCAAAATTGAGTTTTTCAAGGCTATAGTCTTGGTGTTTTTCCAAAAAAGTCATATTTCTCTGAATTCCAAAAACTGCGAAAATACTATCTGGAGGGTATGTCCGGGATTTGTAATGCAAAAAATCCGGGCTCAATCCAAAATTTAAAATTGAGTTTTCTAAAAAATGTCAAATTTTCGAAATCTCAAAAAGTTTTAAAAAATACTATCTAGAGGATATGTCCGGGATTTATAATGCAAAAAATCAGGAATAAATCCTAAATTGAGATTTCCAAGTCTAATTCCCTTGTTTTACCTAATAAATATCAACATTTTCGAAATTTCAAATACTGCAAAAATACTCTCTAGATGGTGTGTCCGTGATGCGTTCTAATGCGAAAAATCCGGTCTAAATCTAAAATTTCAAAATTAGGTTTTCCAGGCCATTGTCAAGGTGATTTTCCTAAAATTGTCAACATTTTCGAAATTTCAAAAATTGCAAAAATTCTATTTATAAACAATGTCCGGGATTTATAATGCAAATTATCCGGTCTAAATGCAAAATTTCAAAATTGAGTTAGTCTTGATGTTTTTCAAAAAATGTGAAGATTTTCGAAATTTCAAAAACTGCAAAAATACTATCAAGAGAGTGTGTCCGGAATTCATGATGCAAAAATCCGGTCTAAATCCAACATTTCAAAATTGACTTTTCCAAGGCTTGGTGTTTTTCCAATGTCAAAATTTTCGAAATTTCGAAAACTGAAAAAATACTATCTAGAGGGTTTGTCCGGGATTTATAATACAAAAAATCCGGTCCTAATCAAAAATTTCAAAATTGAGTTTTCCAATGCTGGTCTTGGAGTTTTTCCAAAAAGATGTCAAAATTTTCGATATTTCAAAAACCGCAGAACTACTATCTAGGCGCTCTGTCCGCGACTTACAATTCAAAAAATCAGGTCTAAATAAAATATTTCAAAATTGAGTTTTCCAAGGCTATAGCTTTGATGTTCATCCAAAAAATTTCAAAATTTTCGAAATTTCAAAAACTGCATAAATACTATCTAGAGGCTGTGTCCTGGATTTACAATGCAAAAAATCCGGTCTAAATCCAAAATTTCAAAATTGAGATTTTCAAGGTTACGGTTTTGGTGTTTTCCCAAAAAATGTCAAAATTCTCTGAATTTCAAAAACTGCAAAAATGCTAACTAGAGGGTATGTCCGGGATTTGTAATCCAAGAAATCCGGGCTCAATCCAAAATTT